>CAUYQV010018255.1:0-13173 GCA_963574575.1 Galagoides demidoff
TGTGGCAGGCGCCTGTGGTCCCAGCTACTTGGGAGGCGGAGGCAGGAGACTCGCTTGAGCCCAGGAGTTGGAGGTTGCTGTGAGCTGTGATGCCATGGCACTCTACCCAGGGGGATAGCTTGAGGCTCCGTTTCAAAAAAAAAAGTAGCATTTATGAAAGATTGGTCGAAAGAACCAGTGACAGAAAAACGCTAACATTAAATAGACCCAATACCTTAAAGTGATAATGGGGGGAAGGAAAATGCCCAAGGAGAATGAGGTTGAAGTAAATATATATTTCTGAGGGGAGGAACAATCCTCTTTTCCAGCATTATCTCCTGCCCCTTCGCTGTGTAGCTTTTTGGTTTAAATGATACAAAATTCCTTTTGTTCACTGAATTTATTCCATCCCTTTAGATTTCATTGTCTTTACTCACTGGCTTTCTCTGCTTGATTCTTATCCTAAATTCCTTATAAATGCTGATGTATTCTTAATGATTCAAATTCTTCTGACCTTCTCCAGCCTGCTAAAAGGACTAATACTTCATGTGTTCATTTTTTTAACTAGGACCAATTATGATGACTACTACTTTCTGCCTGCTAAATAATAATGATAATGAAAATGTAAATTGATTAAATGGATGAACTCTGTTACTTATAAAGAGAGCATGATTAGAAGGAGTTGTTATTTTGAGGTGGAATGTGGTGGGTTATTTGGGAGATAGCGGGGACAGATGGCAGAAAGAACTCCATCTTGAAATACATGGTCACCAACGAGGGATTCAAAATAGAAGCTCTGGTTAAAGGCTAAGACTTAAATACTATTTACTTAGAAGAGAGGCATGTACACTAACAGGTGCAGAAGAGAGTCTGGGGAAATCACATTTTAGGAATGGATAGGGATGGGAAAACAGAAAGGAAATAGAAACAGTGGAGTAAGAGAAAGTCCTAAACACACAGTTTTCCAGAGATCAAAAGAAAGAAAATTTCAAAAATAAATGAAAGAAGTAAAACAGTTCCAAATGTAGGGAAAAGTCAAAATCTGAAGAAAGAATAATTCAGGATCTGTCCAGAATCCAATCACAGGAAACATTTAAAAGAATAGTTTTAGTAAAATACATTACTACAAGGCATAGTATGTTGTATATTTTGTTTATTTAGAGTATAAAAACTTTACTCAGAAAAGGATGGATTCTTAATTAGTGTTGTTAATCCTTGGTCACACTATATATATTATTTTTCTTCTATCTATATTAACAGCAATCTGAACATTAGCACTAGACCTTATGTATTTGAAGACATGGATTCTTTCTCTAATTAGCTGTGTGATTTTGAACAAGACATAGAACAAGTGATTCTTAAGTTTAAAGGTCATCTTACTCTCACACAATATAAGAATTCCCTCTACAACTTCCTTGACAATTAATTTCACCTTTGTAGATGTCAGTCCCCTTGTGTCTAAAATAATGCACTTGGACTTCCAGCTCTAACTTCTGATGAAAGCAATTAGAAGATAAAGCCACTGAGTCAGGTGCCTTCAACTCATGCTACGTGCCTGCTGTGTGTGTATTTTAATGTTAGTAACTGCCAGAAATCAATAAGCAAAGACTAATTAGCATGGATACCATTCTTAATGCCTTTTATACCTTACTTAAACTTAACAAAGAGTGTATTTAAAAAATAATATTTTATTGATACTTCAGTTAGTTGCAAATGAATTTTTGCGAATTTTCCTCCTGATTTTGCCTAATTCTGATTTTACACATGGGTAATTCCTGAGCAATCCATATCTTGGCGTGCATCATGTACTAATTTTGCTCTGACAACCTTGTGATATGAATTTGAACATTTATTACATTTTTCTTGTTAAAACCAGGGGAAAAAAGCATTCCAAATGTTCATAGCTCTCTAACCTTGCCTTGATGAGGTGAAGTTTGAAGTAGCTATTTCCTTTTACTTTTTTTTCTGTTCTTTTTTAGACAGAGTCTCACTCTGCCACTCTTAGTAGAGTGCTGTGGCATCATTATGGGTCACAGCAACCTCAAACTCTTGGGCTGAAGAGATCCTCTTACTTCAACCTCCTGAGTAGCTGGTCTATAGGTGTCCACCACGACTCCTGGCTAGGTTTTTGTTTATTTATTTATTTCTCTGTTTTTCCATTTTTAGTAGAGGGAAGGTCTCACTCTTGCTCAGGCTAGTCTTGAACTCCTGAGCTCAAGGGACCCACCTGCCTTGGCCTCCCAGAATACTGGGAACACAAGTAAGTTGGGAGAAAAATCTTTAGTCTATGGAGTTATTGAGTGTAAGTCAAGAGCTGCCTATGTTTCAAAAGTATAATTTTTTCCCCAAACTGTAGAGGGTGGTCTAATTATAGCTTCCCTTGGAAGCAACTGAAGGAACCAGTAAAGTATATAGAAAGTATAAAGAAAATATAATAAATTATTAACAGTAGTAATTCTTAGGTGAATGTAACAGCTGTATTTATTAACAGATTAAATGTGTTAATAGACAGCTCACAGGTGTTTTCCTCTGAGGAGAATGGCAGGTGGCAGTATTATGAGATGGTTGACTCCTCTGTTAGCTCCACCTCTCTATCTGTTTTGTACCTGAGCCTGCTACAATTACTCTTTCTAATCAAGAGAGCTCTGTGTTCTACAAACATGTGTGCTTCTCTCGCTTTTCACCTGTGTGAGGGTTCTTCACATATTTGCACCTAGAATCTTCAAGCTCAATCCCACATCAGCCACCATCAGAGATGCTCTTTCCATCAGGAAATGCAAAGCTGAGAAGGACGTGTGCTGTGGCAGCCGTGACGGGAAGGCAGGGCAGCATGTCTTGACTAATTTAGGCAGGTTTGCTCCTCATCACAGCTGGAAATGCAGGCTTTGTAATGCCTATTCTCCAACTGAAGAAACTCACAGTGTTAACTCATTCAAAGGGTTGCTTAACCAAGAGAGTTTCATAACCTCTCCCCCAAGGTTACTCTGCTGCTAAGGGGAAGACAGGATTGCAACACGGGGGTCTTTGGACTTCAGACCTCTGCAACTTCCATCATGTCACATATCTGTCATGCAGAGGAACACCTGGGTGTTATCAGGTGTTTCCAGAAGAGAGGCACAAACTAAGAGTGAAGCCAAGAAAATATGTAGCACCTGCACAACCCAGCACAGAGGGCTTCATTTGTAAGCAAGCAGCAGATTCTAACCTCTGTGAGATTTTCAGTAAATTAAAGAATACCCTTGGACATTTGTCTTCTGAAACGACTTGCACAGCCGCATAGTGAGAACACACCCCAAGCAACATACTGGCTTGTGCATCTCTTCAAAGAGTCCAGCAAAGCTGAAGAGTTTGCAGGTGCGAGCCTTGACCAGCAAGTCAGGACTCACAAGACAAGAAAATCACTCACCACAGCACTGTTGCTGCCCAGGCGCCTGCTCTTCTGGGTCTGCCTTTGAGGAGCGTCCGGGAATTTGGTCTCTGAGCGACCTGTTCATTCTTCCTTACCTCCTCTGTGTTGTACTCCCCTGCAGGGCTCAGCCTTTTAGACCTCTTAGCCTCTCCATTCTCCCGTTAGAGTTCTGGTCAATTCAAGACAAAGTCCACCCAGCCAGGTCTTCATGTCTCTGGGCTCCAGGCAGCAGCAAATGCTTTTGCTTAAGGATTTGTGCTTAAAGGCTAGTCTTTAAGACAGGTAGAGTCTTCCAAGGGAAACATCTCTTAGTCAAACAAACCTTTTTTCCCATAATGTTAGCATAATTGATGCCCCATTATGCTAACAAATTCTGTTTTTTAATGGAACACTAGCTACCATAAGAAGATAGCCCTCAATCACAGGGTTTATCAGAAATGAACATGATTTCAGCTCCCATAAAGTTCGAACCAGCTTTGCTGATCAGAGGACAGCGCCCCCACCAAGGGTAACCTGGGGATTCAGGCCTCTCTGGGTTATGCTGCAGCCGTCTTTCCATCAAGTCTCTAAAAGAAGAATGGCGTGGGGGTTTAAATAGACCACACCTGGCATGGGAGCTGTGCACTAGCCACCAGAACTGCCAGGAAATCAAAGAATAGAGACCACTCAGTGGAATAGCATGGTATGAAATCCATTCTCCCCAGAAAATGTCATCTAGCTGACATCGAAAAAAGAAGAGAGGTTTGCTAAACAGCTACACTGCAGGATACAAAATTTTGCTTCTTTCTAAAAACTTCCCAGAGATTCCTTTTCGGTAGATTTTGGGGCATTTTACAATGTGGAAAAGATAACATGTTGAGAGGACTGAGAGAGGAGACGCAAAAACACACAAATTGAAGAAAACTCTAACACTACGATTGAAGAAACAGTAGTATACAACCCAGACCCCTCCAGGAAAGGGAATTTTCAGTGTAACTTGTACCTTGCTGGTGTAGAACCATCATGTAACAGAAACAAGAGGTTCTGTTCCCACTCTGAAAGCTAAGAATGAAATGAATTTTGTTTGAGGCGTGAGACGACTATCCAGATTTGACAAGTATTTGCCTATGATATCAACTTAAATTGTTTCTGGAGACAAGAGGAAATAATCATAATGGCTTCCTTCTGTCCAACAGAAAAATGTCATGAGGCGACATGGTATTTATCTAAAATGTTGTCCCCTGCAGAACAATGTGAAACCAAATACCATACTCCTAGTAGAAGTACTTGAAATGTTCTGTGTTCTATTAATACCTTCCTTCATAAGGAGTTTTTGACCACTTCTAAAGGGCAGCCAATTTTAACACATTGTTGACCAGCAATTTTAGGCAGAAACTATCCATGAATTGAAAAGCAATTTTATGTTTTTGTAGTTGGAGGGCTTATTTATGCCTACATCTAAAAATTTTTGAAATAAACAAATTTACCCAGATAGTAGGTTTGGAAGTCGATGTAGTGGATTTGGAGTTACTATTTTCTGAACATAGCTTAGACATTAACAAAGTAGACTAATAATAAACTTAGACTAATAAAAGTATCCCCAAGACCACTTTTCCCTGGCTCCTGCCTTGCGTGCGCCCAGTCAGTAAATTAGGGCTTTATTTTCTTCTGCCAGGTATCCTGCAGATTTTAAGGAAAATAAAAGCCCCTGGTGTAAAATATAAGAGTTTCTGACAACTGGTAGATAAATTCTTATTTATTAAAAATAATTTCTATCTTAGCATGAGGTCAATAGACTTAATGAGAAAAATGGTATAAACAGTATTAAAACATTGTAATGATGACAATTCCAGTGAATCCCAGAGTGCACTATGTCATAGAATCAGAGGCTTGCTACCAAATGCTGCAACTGTAGTTTTCGTTTTTTATTTAATCTAAACATCCCAGTGGTTCCTAAAATTGGGCCAAAGTACAATGGAATCATAAATAGCTGGGAACAATACTGACATCGAATTTTAAGAAGTGAATTAAAGGCTAAAAACAAACAAAATAATTCCACTATATAGATGAGTTGTGTAAAACTCTCACTGGATAGTTGATAACTGTACTCCTTTTCCCTGACACTGCCACAAATTCATCAATCGACAAATTCTTACAAAAAATGAATGTGTAAAACCGTAGAATTTGTAAAATTAAAAGAAAGTTTTTATTTTCAAACCTTGTTTCCTGCTAGTGATATTTAGGCGTGTGCACGCACACACCTTTTAACATGTAAGCACATGTAGGGTAAGACAGGTATATGTGTATGCACGTGTGTATATGTGTTTTTAATGTCAAGTTCGTCACAAGAATAATATAATTTATTGGAAGTAAAATTTACTTTTGATGAAACCTAGAAGGCTGCATAGGATTTACATAAAGTAAGAATAATGGAGAAACTGTCCTTAGTAAGAAGAGGCCCTGGGGGTGGGGAAGTTAGTAAAGAGCATTCCGAGTAGACTGGCTTGATGAGGGTATAGGATTTACATAGAAAGAAAGGAGTAATAAGGTTAGAAAAGAGGTTGGGGTCATACTTGGGGGAATCCCTGAAGGCTAGGCTGAAGACGGCATGTGGTGTTATGGAGAATAAGATATTAGGGTAGGATTCTCAGCATTGTCTGACAAATATTATTGAGCTGGGAAAGATTTCAATGGAATAAGTGCTGTGTAGGAAAAGACGACATAAAATATAATATTATACATTACAGTATATTGATACAAGTTGTCTCTACAAAGACATCCCTAGACCAACCTGTGGGGGACAGAGAGGAGTGGGCAGAGATTGAGGCAGGAAACAGATGCAGTCATTGGGATGTGTGTCGGGCAAGGCAGGCGGAGAAGGGTCACGTGAGAGAGACCCATACTGCCAGCACAAAGCTGCAATAAAGACTTCCTAAGGAACTAATAAATCTAGTTATTATTTCCACTTTCGTATATACAGTTTCTCTTTGTTCCAATGATACCCTAGGAAGAAGCAAGCAGCCTCAAGTTTCCTTCATGTCACCATTGCATATCGTTAAAACACCTTGTGTTTTTCTCTTGTAGCATTTATTATTATTTGGATTAATTTTTATATTACTGTATCTGTGAACTGACTGAGCCACAATTAGCCTATAAACTCCATAAAAGCACAGTATCCATACCTAGTATTGGCACCATTGCACCCAGCACATATTAAAGTTTAGTAAGTTTTACTTTACGAATCTTTGTTATGTGAAAGATCAGAATAATTGGTCGCATATTGGCTCTGTGTTTTTCACATGAAATTATCATCATCGGAGGTGACTCTAGATAAAATCAGTGTGGAGAAAGAGTTCTCCTTTTTAAATGATCTTTCAGTGTCATTGACCAAATTCTCATCTCCATCATCTGCTAGTGCCATGCCACCGTGGTGGTGTCCTCTCCTTACTAAAGAAAGGCAAATTATAAAATTAGGTAACCAAGAACCGTAGAATGATTTGCCTTTTTAAAGATCCCCAAAGGAAGGGATGGGTATTTCAGACATTCCTGAGGCACAGTCTCCTGGAGTCCTTCCAAACAACTAGCTCTTCCACTTGGGCATAGAACTGACCTGGCCATATTTGCTCCCATCATTTTTTTTCCTAATAACAAAATAAAAATACTAAGTAACCTTTACTCAATAATTGTAGTAGGGAGGAAAAAGATGGATGGTTCCTATTTCAATTATACTTTAGAGAAGGCCACCTGCTTGGGTGAGTCAAAATGAAAGGCAAAAGCAGCAAGGGCCCAACTTAACAGGCAGGGTGTAAGAAAATGTAGAAATTTCTGCTTTGTTCATCCTCAAGATGGGATCTAAGGAATTTATCTCTTATTCGTCCTCAGCTTTACAGTCAGTGTGTTTATTTCCATATTCTAGCTGTCTGAACAGAAAGAACATAAGCAGAGTAGCATTTTCTCTATAAATACTAGAAATCTAAGAAATAATGTTGAATTTTTGCCATTTCAGTCAATTGTATTGGGTGATTAGTTTACAAAGGAATGTTACTTGAACAAGAACACCTACTAGAAGTGTAACATTTTAAGTGCACTTATAAGAAATTCTATCCAAATTTAAATTTTCTAATAATATAGAATTACTATGTTTTCATGATACATGCTTACACTATTTTCTGACTTTTTTTTAAAACAAAATGCATTGTAGTATATAATCAGAATGTGAGTTTAGATACATGTTTTCTCATTAGATATTATAAAATATATTCAAGAAGGAAAAATCACAGAACAATCTATTTGTTAACCATACGGTGAATAACAAGGTACTCTTAAACTAATTTGCAATCCCTAATAGAGACTGTAATTTTCTTCAGGAGAAGAAAAATGACTTGTATTTATTTATAAATAGTACCTAGAAGGGCTCTGTATTTAAATAAATGTCCAAATCTGATTGCTCTGATTCCATCTTCAGAATCAGAGATTGATAGAGACCACAGAGTCAGGGGAACCATTTACCACGGCAACAGCAAAATGTAGGATTGATGTTGCTTCAGTCTAAGATGTTTTATTTGAAAATGGTTAGTTTCTGGTAGCATCAATGATGCACTTCATTATCTTTTGGCATTTATGCACATGCCCTGATAGTGGAGCATCCCATCGAGTATTGAATTAAAGATGGGATTTCAAGCCATATCCTTCACTAGAGTATTGCTCTTACCAAAGTGTCAATGTGAAAAATGTAAAGCCAAAGCATGATTATCTGGGTGCAGTGAGGGAAAGCTAACCAGAGAAATGCATTAGAGTCAATGTGGAACGTGTCAGTATCAAGACAGGTCATAAATGATACCCAAGATCAGATATTGGGGGGTGAGGAGGAGAATATTGAGCCAATTTTTACCCACTGAACTGACTTGGGAGACCATGTAGACACTGTTTAGAAACTGGTACCATTTTCATTTTCAGTTAAATTATCCAGTTACCCATTCACTTTAAAAAGTGACAAAATTACAAGGACAAAGAGACTGAACGAAACAGACTAGTGAGGTAAGATCTCAAAGATGGGACAAAAAGGGCGAAAGGCATATTTATATCAACCAGCCAAGTTGTCTTCGTGATCCAGAGGCATGGCCAGGTCGTCCCAAAAGTCTCCCATAAAGTTCCCATCCACAGGGAAAACAAGAACTTGAACAAAATAGTCATTACAAAATATTCTCTATGTTATTACCTTGATATTCATCATATGGTTTGCAAATAGATTGTTCTGTGTTCACCGCCTCATTGTAAAAATTTATAATGAATATATATTTCATAAATAAAATACATGTAGCTACAAGTTCTCACTTTCCCCGTGTATGGTGACTTTATGAGAGACCTTGGAGACTCCGTGTGTTTGCCTTTGAAGTAGCTCACAGGATGAAATTTTGGTTTATAGTTGAAGAGAATTTAACATCCCAATCTCATTCTATTATTTATTGTCTAAGAGAAGAGACAACAATACTATTTCTCTTTAACTACTACAATAATACTATTTCTCTTTAACTATCTTTTTCTGGTTTGCTGGGTTTTTAGTGTGTTTTTTAATGAATCAAATAGTTTCTTTTTTTCCTTTTATTTTGTTATAGTAAGAACACATAACATGCAATCCATCCTCTAAAGAAAATTTAAGTGTACAGTACATTATTGTTGAGTGGCTTCAAAAGGCTGTACAAAGGAGCTCGAGCACTGTTCATATCTTACTTAACTGAAATTTTATTCTTGCTGATTACAAATTCCCCATTCCACCCTATTCCCAGCTCCCATCAACCATCATTCCAGTCTTTGATTTTATGAATTTGATTATTTGGGGTATTTCTTTGATTTTATGAATTTGATTATTTTGGGTATTTCATACAAGTGGAATCATGAAGTATTTGTCTTTCTGTGTGTGGTGGATTCAGTATTTGCTTAATCTGTCTTTCATTTTTTTAATGCAAAGGTATATGTATAGAAAAATATTTCCAGGTGGTGCCTGTGGCTCAAAAGAGTAGAATACCGGCCCCAGATACCCAAATGCTGGAGGTGGTGGGTTCAAGCCCAGCCCCTGGCCAAAAAACTGCAAAAAAAAAAAAAAAGTTTCCTAAAATGCTGCATTTTTCCAAGTAGTAGTGATTGTGAATGTTCACAAATACTTGACTTCATCCTTTTCAGCCAGAGGCGCTGCACCTCCTCTGCTGACTTCAAATCAAGTGTGGCCATGGGATTTGCTTTGGCTGATGAAATGTCATTGGAAGATGTTTGCGTAACTTCTGGATAGAAGTTTGAATAGTCAGAGACCACTTTGCCATGCTCTTGTACCCTCTGCTACCAAATAGATAGGGGCTACTCCAATGCCATGGGTGTTGAGGGTGAATGGCCTTCAGCTGGTTTTAGTGAACATATTCAAGAGTAATAGAGAAAAAAAGCTCTCTGTGGCTTTTAGATATGAGGTTTGGAGTATGTTACTGCAGCCTAGTGCATAGTACTGATGATGCATGAACTGATAATGCTCGAGAAATTCCATTTTAAAACATGAATTGAAGATATATATTATTGGATGCCTCGAATCATGTAAGTATCCCTGCTTTGTCTGAGTCCCTTCTAAATTAGTCCAGTGTTAGAACAGTAATTTTCTGATATCTACTGAGAGATGTGGTGAAGCATTTGTCACAATTAACTTCTTTATGAAACTAAGCTCATCATGTTTCATTCTTTATAAGTAGGGTAATAAAATTATGAGGGGATAGAGAATAGACAGAACACATCCTTCTTTTACTGGGAACCATTAAACTCATGAGATTGATCAAATGGCACAATTAGGTTTAAAGGTAGAGAAGTGAAAGTTTTAAATTTATGGTTATAACATAATTTTAAGCTGAGTGCAAAATGATATAATTGAAAGGGGGACAGGGTGTCCTTAAAAACTGGATGATACACTGACATCCTGCACGGGTGGGGTATCTACACCAAAAATAAAGCAAAATAAAATCATTATTCTCTATTTATATATCCTACTCATCAAACATCTTTTGATTACATAACTTTCTGATTACTTCTATCTAGTCATTAAGGAAAAACATAAAGGACCTTGTTGAGTCTGTCATTATTGAAGTTAAATCTATTTTCTTTCCAGTGCTGGCCACTTGCCATGATCAGAGAACTGTTCCACATTCCTGCCGTCCAACACCATGGCTGTTCTTGAGCACTTTCCATTTGGCTAGTGCTCCTGAAGAACTGAACTTTAGTTTTGTTTAATTTGAGTAATTTGCACGTAAAGAGCCAAATATAACTAGTAATTACCATACCAACAGTACAGTCTGCATGTCCATGTAACTTGAGGATAAAGTTGACCCTTCAAGATTACAAGTGAAAACTTAGAAGATACTAACACCCAAATCCTGGCATTCAGAACCTTGGTACTGTCTAAAAGTTACTGAGGTGGATGAGGGGCCCTAAGGAAAGGAGAAGTATTATATAGCAAAGAGCAATATCACACACATTGGGTTTCCTGACATGGTCTTGAATACAGGATTTAAACTATGAGCATAATCTTCCCCATTTCTTTCCACCTTTTAAATCCAAATGGGCCATGTTCCTGTCAAAAAACAAATTCCTACAGTCCTAATGCAATTTTCAGCACATCCAACAGCATTATAAATGCTTCAAATTCCTTTTACCTTGCCTGTAAAAATTATAAAAGTGCCCAAACTTTTTGCCTCCATACAAGTCCAAAAGTTTCTATGTGTATAAAATTGGGGTGATTTGTTATCAAGTGAATATGTCACATACGTAGATGTCTAAACTTACCATTTATATGATTCCTAAATTTTCAAGGAGAGTCATTTGTAGCCTCAGACCTACCAGTTCTTGAATGTGTATATTCCTCATCTGTCTGGAACTGCCAACCACATAAGCATTAATCCCGTTCTACCACTAAACAGTTGAGGCAGAGGTAAGATTGTTTAATCTTTGGTTATGCATCCAAGGTTTAATTTTTCAGCAATTTAAAGGAAAACTACTCTGTGTGTTCCACTGAAAGAGATGAAAAAATAGGCAGCATTACATTTATGAAACATCAAAATTTGATTGAAAATGTAATATTCGAGGGAGGGGGCAAGATGGCTGACAGGTACCAGCCTCCACCAGAGGGAAGGATAAAGTCCAGAAAATACCCAACAAAGTTGAAGACTAGGAGCCCAGGTGAGAGAGAAGAGTCATACC
This sequence comes from Galagoides demidoff, assembly GCA_963574575.1. NCBI lineage: Eukaryota > Metazoa > Chordata > Mammalia > Primates > Galagidae > Galagoides > Galagoides demidoff. The sequence goes on from CAUYQV010018255.1 coordinate 11,597, forward strand.
TACAGGACACCTCTGCTGAGGCAAGCTGCAACTCCTGGAGCGCAACTTAAAGGTATATGAACATCTCAAAGGAAAAGTGTCCGTCCCCTCCCCCAAGAGAGCTGTGTTTTTCTCTTTGTTTTCTCTTCCTCTGCTCCTGTAAATGTCCTACAGGTGAGAGATGAACTGAGGAACTATAATCTCACCTCACATGTGAGAGCTAAGGCAGTGAGTGGGGTCTACTCCCCTAGAGGAACCCTGCTCAGTGAGACTTCAAACACCACTGAGAGATTGGGGACTGATCTGACGTGGCGTGAGAGATTGGACAGGAGGTGTGTGTGAGGGCGTGAGAGATTGGACAGGAGGTGTGTGTGAGGGATGGAGCACTCGGGGAGAGGGGTGGCCTTTACTGCAGGTGGGACTGATCTGGCCACTACTGATCTGCTGCCCCCTGGTTGCCCTGGTGTGCCAAAGAGGTCTTATCCGGTTGCCATTCCCCTGCCCCATGGTCACCCCAGTGCTCGAGAACTGAGAGAAGATGACAGACACACCTGTCTCTCTGGGCAACCAGAAGAAGCCAGCACCTTCTCCAGTGGCAGCCACTGACTGAGCAGTTCTAATAAGGTCTTTAAGCAATGTAAACTCAGCATGGGGTGGAGTCAGTGGAAAAACTCTGGCAATTTGAATAACCAGAGTAGATAAACTCCCACAAGGAAAAATGGGGCAGATGCAATTGAAAATCCCATCCATAAACAGCTGAGATGTCAGAAAATGAGTTTAGAATTTGGATTGCAAATAAGATTAACAGAATGGAACAAAAGAGGGAATTAGAATTTCAAGAAATTGTTCAAAAGATATCTCAAGAAATTATTCAAAAGATGTCTCAAGAATTCAACGATTTCAAAGATAAAATGACCAAAGATTTTGAAACATTGTGGCAAGAGTTTGCAGCCCTCAAAGAACTGAAAAATATGGTAGAATCCCTCGGTAACAAAATGGAAAAGGCAGAAGAAAGGATCTCTGACATTGAAGACAAAAGTTCTGAAGGAGCCCAAGAGAGCAAAAAAGAAAAGAAATGGAGAGCAAAAACAGATCTTTCTCTCAGAGAGCTCTGGGATAATTCAAAGAAAACTAATATTCACTAAGCTTATAGGAATCCCTAAAGGTGACAAAGTTGCTTCACAAAACACAGAAGCTTTTCTTCATGAAATTATTAAAAAGAACTTTCCATACATGCCAAGAGATTCTGAAATTCAGATATCAGATAGTTTCGGAACCCCAGCACGACTCAACCCGAACAAGATAACCCCCAGGCACATCATAATTAACTTCACTAAAGTTAATATGAAAGAGAAAATTCTGAAAGCAGCAAGATGTAAGAAAACCATAACCTACAAGGGGAAGAGTATTAGGATGACTGTAGATCTCTCTGCTGAAACCTTTCAGGCTAGAAGAAGATGGTCATCGACTTTTAATCTCCTAAAACAAAATAACTTTCAACCCAGGATCCTGTATCCAGCTAAACTGAGTTTCATCTATGATGGAGAAATTAAATACTTTAATGACATTCACACATTGAAGAAATTTGCTATAACTAA
>CAUYQV010018259.1:0-13625 GCA_963574575.1 Galagoides demidoff
TATGTTAGGCTATGTAAGATGTACTCAGACATTTTCCAGGTGGTTTTTGGGAACTAGTTGACCCTCCACCATCAACATGTAAACGTCTTTGTGTCCTAGACAAGTTTTATTACACTCAGTTCTGGGGAGTGTGTAGTGATATGCTGTAGTTGTGTGGTTTTTTTTTTTTTTGAGACAATCGCACTATGTTGCCATTAATAGAGTGCTGTGGCGTCACAGCTCACAGCAACCTCAAGCTCTTGGGCTTAAGCGATTCTCTTGCCTCAGCCTCTCTAGTAGCTAGGACTATAGGAGCCTGCCACAACACCCTATTTTTTGTTATTGATGTCATTGTTGTTTTAGCAGGCCCTGGCTGGCTTCAAACCCACCAGCCTTGGTGCATGTGCTTAGTGCCATAACCACTAAGCTATGGGCACCAAGCCTAGGTTATAGTTTAAATCCACACTCTGTTTTAACTAATGAATTTGAGCACCTTAAAAAATATATTTTTGGTCATTTTGGATAGGTTTTGTAAAGTACCTGTTCAAATCTTTTGACCTGTTTTCTATTTGGTTGTCTCTTTTGATGATTTGAGGAGTTTATAGTTTCTTGATGTGGTCTTTTGACAGATACGTGCCTTGCAAATATCTCCTTCCTCTCTGTAAGGAAATCTTTGAAAGCTCTGTGATTGAAAATAACAGGGTGGGAGGTTGCTTGGAGTAGTTATGGAGGATCTGTTTACAAGATGACTTGACATCTCATACATCTGAAGGATGGAGAAGAGCCAACCGCTTGAAGTGCTTGACGATGATTGCAAAGGATGTAGTCATTGTAGTCCAGGCAAAGGGAACAGCATGACTAAAGGCCCTGAGGCAGGATAAAGCTTGGATGTTTGAATATAGAAGGAAAACCAAGATGGGCAGGGAGAAAGTGTGAGTAAATATAAGTTGGTTTCATAGAAGTCCTGAGTACATTGGATACTTATTCCTCCATTCTTGAGATACTTTACTCAGGAGAATATGTTCCAGGTCCCTCCATGTAAACATAAAAGAGGTAAAGTCTCCATCTTTTTAAAAGGCTGCATAGTATTCCATGGTGTGTGTGTGTATATACACCACAATTTATTAATCCTTTCATGGGTCAATGGGCATTGGGCTTCTTCCATGACTTGGCTGTTACGAGTTGAGTTGCAATGAATAACTTGGTATAAATTTCTTTTTTGCAAAGTGATTTTGGTCTTTTGGATATACTCCTAATAGAGGAATTGCAGGATCCAACAGCAGGTCAATTTTTAGATCCCTGAGTGTTCTCCAGACTTCTTTCCAAAAGGAACGTATTAACTAGCATTCCCACCAGCAGTGAGAAGTGTTCCCTTTTCTCCATATCCATGCCAACATCTGTAGTTTTGGGATTTGGTGATGTGGGCTACTCTTACTAGAGTTAGATGGTATCTCAAAGTGGTTTTGATTTGTGTTTCTCTGATGATTAAAGATGATAAGCATTTTTTCATATGTCTGTAGACCATGCACCTGTCTTCTTCGGAGACACAATTACTAAGGTGTGGGAACAACGCAAGTGCCCATCAACCCATAAATGGATAAATAAACTGTAGCATATATATACCATGGAATTCTATTCAGCCATAAAGAAATTACATTATTTGTATTTACCTGGAGGGATTTGGAGACATCCTCCTAAGTATCACTGGAATGGAAAAGCAAACATCCAGTATACTCAATAGTAATAGTAATTTGAAACTATGAGATGAACAACTACTACATGCCAACATGAGAGAAAAACACAGTTAAATTCCGAGGGAGGGTAGGGGGGCTCTTAAGCTCTCACCTAATGTGTATGATGTAGGCGTTCAACTACAAGTTGGACTTTATGTGACAAACACAAGCAATGTAATCTAATTGTATGTACTCTTATCTGAGATTAAAAGAAAAAGAAATAAATGTTGGTTGTTTATAAAAAAAAAAAAAAAGAAAAGATGGGAGGGGAGGGGAGAAAGAGGTGGCAAGTAATCAGAATCACTTTTCATTGCTGTGGGAGAGAAAAGAGAGGCCTTTACGTTTGTCGTTCCTCTGGTGGTGTTTATGACAGTTGCATCATAGTGACTCAGCGATGCTTGATTCTGCTTTTGCCTTGGAAGTGGAGACATAATGCTTTTTTCTGTCCTTCGTCCTGCAGGTGTGGTGGACACAGGTTTGTTCATCAACATGGCTGAGAGGGTGTATTTCGGGATGCAGGATGGCTCAGTGAACATGAGGGAGAAGCCCTTCTCTTGACCCTGCAAGGAGCATGTTCACCTTGAGCCCACAACCACGTGGGACACACTTCTCCAGGAGCCTTTGCCTTAATGTATCTGTGCCAGGGTGAACAACTGGCAGGGCCGGGTGGGGCTGGGGGTTTAAATCCAGTCTTCTGAAGTATTGTTATTAAGTGTCTTTTTAAAAAGAGAAATATAAACATATATTTTTACTATTTAAATATTCAGTTTTTTTATAAAGTAGAACTTGATTTCATGTTTTATATCAAACATTTACCAAAAAAAAAAAAAAGGGTGAGTAGAGGGGACTATTTTTAAAACCTTTGACTTGAGCCTGCTGGTTAAGCTTCTGAATATTGGATTTGCTGAGAAATACAAATCAGAACTTTTTTTTTTTAAACCTGGTAGAATGAAGGACAGGCCCAGCTGGCAGTGATCTCCTGATGCCTTACTGGAAACTTTGTTTACTTGTCTGCCACTCTCTGTTTTGTTTTTAGTTAGTTTTCATTGTGAGCCCGCACAATAGAGTACCTAGTTACATATTATGATCTGGTTTACAAATGTCTGCTGGGCAGAACAGTGTGGTGTGGAATGACTTGGAATGTAAACTTACAGGGAAAAATGTGGTTGTACTTTTGCTCAGATCCGGGTGTTTCCCCAGATGCCTGCTGTTGTAAGCAGTTGGCCAGAAATGCTTGCCAATACTGCCAAAGCACTGATGTGAAATGTGAAATATTTGTTTCTTTAATGATTTTTTGTTAATTATTTTTGTGTTCCTTTATTATTACTTGCATGGTTTGGCGTCAGAAATTGTCACCTCTTTTTATTGTTTGCAGATTGGAATAAAACAGTGTGGTGCCATTTTGACTCTTTGCCTTTACTATAGAATTTGAAGTACAATAGGAATCATTTTGTCACTCAGTTTACATCAGATTTTTGATAAGGGGTAGAATTCACTCAAGACATCTTGAACCAAAGAATAGGTATATACTTCCTTTATTCTGGGCGAGTTATCATCCAGATATGTCAGTTATCTAAGAAAATATGGTATAGGCCTTTGTCAAGCAAGGTATTAAATTTCTTTGTTAATGGAGGTTAACACAGCTGAGCAGAAGTTACAGATTATTCCCAAGTTTCATATTAGTCAAACCATTTTTAGTCCTGGAAGCTGACATGAAGTAAAACTTAACCTGGTAACCTGAATTTCCTCTTCACTCCTCCAACCCTGTGATCTTCTGACAGTCTGCCCGATAAGCAGTGAACTGTCCAGAACACAGCCTCACTGGGAAGGAAATGCTGTGACCAGCTCAGTGATGATTCTAGATGAGACTCAAAGGAATCCATCCTATTTGGAGAGTCCTGATTACCCCCATGTTGGCTCTGCACAATGCTGAATAGTCATTCCCCCCAGCTTTCACTTTTTTTGAAGCTTGGATATCTCAAATCTGTTAGCATCTAAGTTCCTGTTAAATCAAGGTGCAGAATAAAAGTTAACCCAGACTGTGCATTAAAGAGACTTTTTATTTCTTTATTGCTCCTTTTATACCCTTAGGTTGCTCTTTAAAAATAATTGCTTCTTGTTGTTAGGAACCCTATTGTTAGGAGTGCTTTGTTTTTCTATAAGACTAGCTTGGTTTGGATGATAGTTTTACACAAAATGGGTACGAGATCTTAGCTGAGAAACTTGATAGAACTGATTTTTGAAATAATCTTTCAAAGCTCCTGTGCCATGGATCAATTTTAGGAATAAAGATAAACAACAAAGTTGAACCGAATTTCTGAAAAACACCTGCATGGTCCACATCACATGTAAATGGTCTGTGGGTTTCACAGGCTTTGGCACCTGTGACTGAACTGTGGTTCCTTTGAATATTGATGCTAGGTTTTTCTTCTAGTGAGGAAACAACACCTGCTGTGCTTTAGGTATACAAACAGCAATTTGTTCTAGAGGTAAATTGTTGTTGTTGTTTTTTTTTTTTTTTGAGACGGAGTCTCACTATGTCACCCTTGGTAGAGTGCCGTGGTATTACAGCAACCTCAAACTTGGCCTTAAGTGATTCTCTTGCCTCAGCCTCCCAAGTAGCTGGGACTACAGGCGCCCACCACAATGCCCGGCTATTTTTTGGTTGTAGTTGTCATTGTTGTTTGGCAGGCCCGGGCTGGCTTCCAATCCACCAGCTCCGGTGTGTGTGGCTGGCGCCCTAGTTGCTGAGCCACAGGTGCCAAGCCTAGAGGTAAATTTTGTTCATTAAAATTCTTACGGTAAATTGGATATAAAAAAATTTTTTTTCTGTGTGATCCATATGCTAGTTATGTGTGACTTATCTGAGGGGCACAAGGTCAGCTGCCATCACACATCTGGGAAGTATCAAGAAAAATCACTTGGATTTGAGTAAAATTTACTCAGTTTGATTTCAGCACAGCTTCTTACAAAATTTTAATATTCTTCATTTACCATGCTATTTCTGAGCTCCGATCATGGGCAATAGTGGGAGGGAGAGGACAGGACACAGGTGAGTAAGCGCCTCCTGTGTTCCAGAAGCCTCCAGCCTGGTAAGCTGACAGGCAAGTTAACAGAGGAATGCCTCAGTGGGTGAGAGGTCATCAGGTGACTCCACAGATTCCTGTGTGTCATCATTGCCAGCTTTGACTCCCATCAAAACACTTTTAGCTAAAGTTAAATAAGGTTTATGGCAGAGAGGCCTGAAAGGTATAAACCACTTGGTCACAGACACAAAGCTGGTTAGTGACCAAGCCAGCTTGTAACTCCTGGTCTTCAGGATGGGGTTTTTGTAGTTTCTGAGAGGATACTCTTATGCTGCCTTAAGAAATGCCAGGATGGGTGGTGCCTGTGTCTTAAAAGGGTAAGGTGCCAGTCCTATACGCTGGAGGTAGCAGGTTCAAACTTGGCCCAGGCCAAAAACTGCCAAAAAAAAAAAAAAAAGAAATGCCAAGGATTGGCTCGGTACCTGTAGCTCAGTGGCTAGGGTGCCAGCCACATACACTGGAGCTGGTAGGTTTGAATCTAGCCCGGGCCAACTATAACCAAAAAATAGCTGGGCATTGTGGCGGGCACCTGTAGTCCCAGCTACTTGAGAGGCTGAGGCAAGAGAATTGCTTAAGAGCAACAGTTTGAGGTTGCTGTGAGCCATGGTGCCACCATGCTCTACTGAAGGTAACATAGCCTCTGTCTCAAAAAAAACTAGAAATGCTAGGGTTGCCATATTGTAACTTTTTGTGGGAAAATTCCAATGGGTACGGGCAAGTTTCAAGGAAAAGCTAATTTTACAGTAATATTTTTCAGAAGCTAACTTTTATTTGAGGAGAGGGGTTTTATTTAATATGCTGTTTTTATGAACTGTTTGAGAATTTTCAATCTTACAGCTGTGAGGAGTATGGAAAGGGCAGACCATCGTATTTGAATGCTTACTGTGTGGCAGGCACTATTTGAGGCTTTTACTTTGTACACTCGCTGCAACCTTCTGGTGTTCTCCTAATTTGCAGAATGAGAAACAGGCTTAATTCAAGTAACTTGTTCAGGTCACGCCCTGACAAGCAGGCCAGACCACTCTAGCTCTGGGTTTTGCTCCTACTTCAAGGTGGTTACAGGGCTTTGAACAATTTGTGATCCTTAATTGTGTCCATCTGTGGTAACTTGAGTCACAATTTGTTCAAGTCCTGAGGTTAGTGGATGACTTAATGTGTGTAGGCTCATGGCTAATCTATAATAGTGATCAACTTCTGTATCCTGATGAACTTTCTTTTGTGGAAGGAGTGGTATGGATTAGAACATTGTACATAACCTTGGGGCACCAGAGAAAAGTGCCCTTCACAGAAGTCATACTTGTTTGTCACTCTGGAGCAAAGCTTGACAACCATTGGTTTCTCCTCTCTCCAATGTCTTGTCTTTTCCTTCTTTCTCCCTGTGATTAAGCACAATGGCAGCCATAGGCATCACTAGCCAAGGAAGGGGCATTTATGAGTAAGAATTGTTAAGTCCCTTTACTCAAAGACCATTCAGGAGGACACAGTTGAACACAGTTGAATTGATTGACCCACTGAGAGGAAAATCACACACCATGAGGAGCTGTGGGTGTTTAGAGTGTTAGGACTTAGAGGGTTTGGGCTTAAGGCATTGGGGCTTTGCTCTGCATTGGGAGTTGAGGAAGCAGGAGTGATTCTTTGATTGAGTAACTTAATACCCAGAAGGTAAGAAGCAGCAGTGAGACCACAGCTGGCATTGGTAGAGAAACAGCAGTTACTTGATAATGATGTTTGGAAATTTTTGTGACTTGAACAATGTTTATGTTTTGTCTGTTTGATTATGGTCTCATTTTTGTCTCTTCATAGTCACTGTGGGGGCCTTGTCTGATGTTGATATTCTGTGAAGTTGTTCATGTTCAGAAGGTGGACACCATGGACTAGCTGTGGGTGCCAGGCCGGCTTGTAGCAACACCAAGGCCTGATTGACAGAGCCAGACCAGCTCCCTATGTCAGGGACATCTCTCTTCCTGAATATATGGCTAACCCCAAGATCCAGAGGTCCTGAGCATTCTATATTCTAACTCTTCCACCCCTTTGACCAGCCAGCATTGAGCACTTGCTGTGTACTGGGCACTGGGGTGTGGGGGAGTTAGGTACCAGATACCCTATGCTGTGGCTCCAGCCCTGAGACTTCCCTGGTGCCATGTCAACTGTTTCTTGTGACTTTTCTTCTGAAATGCCTAAGTTGGCTCATTTCCTGTCAGACCTAGCAGCTGATGCAGACAGAGTTAGGATTGCATCAGCCTTCACTCTCCACTAACCCAGTAATCAGATGAGGTTTTTAACATGGGTTCAGTGCCTTTGCTTTTTTAGTTACTGGGTTGTACTGCAGGGCAGCAAAACACTCCAATATAGCCTAGCATTCAAATGTGCCTAAGGTGGACTCAGCAAATAAACATCTGTAATTGTGCTGTGAAAGAGATGTTGGTGTGACAGTTAACATGGGCAGTGGAGCAGGGGAAGATTCCAGAGGGGGAAGGAAACGTCTTCTCTGGAAGGGCAACCCCAATGTCTCTGGATAGACATTAGCAGATTGATGAATGAAATTCTGTCTGTCAAAGCATTGAGAACCCTATCTGCTCAGCCACAAGGTGGGAGAGGAAGCAGATCCGTCTCAGGGGACTGAAGTTGTGGCTGGCTGCATCTCTGTCGGCCCCAACCCAAAGGCAATAAAATCCCTGAATGTCTCCCTTGCCCTAAAACATTTTGAAAGAGTTCCCAAGTTTAGGGGAGCTTTCAAGTAGGAGAGTGATGCTTATCCTCATTTTAATTCAGAAGTTGGGTTTTTTTTGAGACCCAAGCCGTCCCACTGGGTAGAGTGCTGTGGCATCACAGCTCACAGCAACCTCCAACTCCTGAGCGCAAGCGAATCTCCTGCCTCTGCCTCCGAACGAGCTGGGATTACAGGCGCCTGCCACAACGCCCAGCTATTTTTTGGTTGCAGCCGTCATTGTTTGGTGGGCCCAGGCTGGATTCGAACCCACCAGCTCAGGTGTACGTGGCTGGCGCCACAGGCTCTGAGCCAATTCAGAAGTTGTTCTTAGGGAAGGGTGTCTTAGGGTCACTAATGAGTTCTGGAAGTTCCAGAGCTGAACATGGAGCTTACATGCCCTGGGCTCTGTTCCTCTGTACCCGTGATGCTGCCTCCTTTTTCTCTGTGAGCCTGTTGGAAGCACGCACAAGGTGAGAGCTGCAGGGCGCTGGCACTCAGAGCCGCACAGGTGTGGGCAAGAATACTGCTGACCCATAGACGTGTGAGCCGTGTAATGTAATTTTAAATGCTCTAGTTGCTACACAAAAGGTCGAAAGAAACAGGTGAAATTGATTTTAATAAAATCAGCCAAACTATCTAAAATACTACTATTTTAACACATCATATATTATAACACATTATTATATATTATTTCACATTCTTTTTTTGTACTGGGTCTTCAAAGAACTGTGTCTATTTTACTTTGGTACATCTCATGTTGGACTGGCCACATCCTAAGAGCTCAATAGCCACATATGGTGAGTAACTATGCTTTTGGAAAACACAAGTCTAGAATACAAGAGGAACTCTGGCCTTGCCCTTGTTCTGGCTCCCTTAACCTTTTGACTGTAAACAACACCTACAGGCATTGAAATAAGATGTTCCTTTGGTATCGACTATGCCTGTAGACATGTTTATATTTGAGCATTTCTCCACAGTCAAAGGGTTAAGGCTCCTCTGATTTCTTGGAGCAAGGCTGTGGTCTTAAGATGTTTGCTAGACCCACAGAGCAAAGAGAGCTGCCGAATGGGGTGTGCTCTATAGCCCCCCTTCAACTATGCTTCAAGCAGATAACCTTCTTGACCTTAACTCTGGGAAAGCATGCCATCCTTTCATCTTGTGAATTAAATGATTATTTTAGTTGAGATACACTATTTTTTTTTTCTGAGTGAGGTATGATGAAGATAATAACCTAAGTTTGAAATCCCGTTCTTCCATTTTCTAGCTTTTAAGAGAAGTAATTTCACCTTAAAGCTTTAATTCCCTCATTTCAAGATGGGCATAATATTACCTTTTGGGGTTCTTTTGAGGATTAAATGAGCTAATTCATGCCAAAAGTTTTATTTATTTTTATTTTTTTGAGACACAGTCTCACTTTGTTGCCCTTGGTAGAGTGCCCTGGCGTCACAGCTCACAGCAAACTCAAGCTCTTGGGCTCAAGTGATTCTCTTGCCTCAGCCTCCCAAATAGCTAGGACCACAAGTGCCCGCCACAAATGCCCACCTATTTTTAGAGATGAGGTCTCGCTCTGGCTCAGGCTGGTCTTGAAGTCGTGAGCTCAGGCAATCTACCCCCCTTGGTCTCAAAAGTGCTCGGATTATAGGCGTGAGCCACCATGCCCGGCCTCGTACCAAAAGTTTTAAAACAATTACTGGCACATAAAAGTAAGTGTTAAATTACTGAACATTGGGGTGTGCAGAGTTCCTTGCTAAAAACAATGGGACGGGTATTTAGAGGGGGAAACTGTGAGCTGAGTCATGGGAACATGGGGTTCATGACTCTCTACTTTTGCATATGTATAATATTTTTCATAATAAAATTCTTGTTAAAAAGTCTTGCCAAATTTTGTTCAGAAATTTACTGGGGGAAAAATTGTTACAATAATTGCATTTGCCCGTGTGATGTGCCATAGAAGTTTACTTGTTTACTTTAGGGTCGTGTGTGTATGTGTGTGTGTGTGTGTGTGTGTATGTTCTACTAGGGGAAAAGTCAGGGAGAGCCTCAAAATGTTGCTGATCATTTACCTGAGTCTTTTTTTCTAATTTTGAATTTTCAAAATTTAATGTCAGCTTTTTCGAGATGCAAAACAAATACCATACAATTCACTCATTTAAACTATATAATTTAGGAGCTTTTAATATGGGTTCAGTGCTTTTGCTTTTTTATTAACTGGGTTGTACCCCATAGTGCAACTATCATGACTGTCAACTCCAAAGCATGTTCCTCGCCCCAAAGAGAAACTTTGTGTCCATTAGGTTATCCCATGTCTTCATCCAATCCTTCCCCTCCCCACACCCTCGGCCACCCTGAATTCACTTTGTCTGTATGGATTTGCCTCTTCTGGATATTTTGTATGAATCGAATCATACAGTATATGATTTCTTGTTATTATGGACTACTGTTATTTTGCGGGCTGTTTTCTAGATTCATCCATTTCTGTTATAGAAATCAGTATTTCATTCTTTTTATTAATCACACTTTGTTTATCCATTTGTCAGTTGGTGGCCATTGGGCTGTTTCTATAATACTTGTTGACTATTATGGATAATGCTGCTATGAGCATTCATGGACAAGTTTCTATGCGGACGTCTGTTTTCCTTTTTTTGTTGTTGTTTCTCTGTTCCTCCTTTATTTATTTATTTGTTTGTTTATTTATTTTTTTGAGACAGAGTCTTACTATGTCACCCTCGGTAGAGTGCCATGGCATCACAGCTCACAACAAACTCAAACTCTTGGGCTTAAGCGATTCTCCTGCCTCAGCCTTCCAAGCAGCTGGGACTACAGGCACCCACCACAACATCTGGCTACTTTTTGTTGCCATTGTTATTGTTGGTTAGCTGGCCCAGGCTGGGTTGGAACCCACCAACTTCGGTGTATGTGGTTGGCGCCATAACCACTGTGCTACAGGCACTGAGTCTCCTTTATGTATTTTTACTTATTTTCTTTTGATTTAAACAATTTCTTAATCATATCATTATAGTTTCTCTTCTTTTTACTCTGTATACACACACTATATATACATATACATATACATATACATACACAGGCATATATATATGTACACACACATATACACACTTGTATCGAAGTTAAGTTCGTGTACTCATTCTAGAAAAAGTGCTACATATCTCATTGCTGAGTATCACTACAGTCACCTTCAAAGTAGCCATCTGATGACTTCTAGGATGAGTTTGTGAAGTTAATTGTCAGACCTCATATATGTGACTTTCTTAGTGGTTACTCTAGTTGCTGAATAGTGAAGGAAGAGTAAGAGACCACCAGACAGGCAGTGGTGGGTGAGAAAGAGTGAGGTAGAAAAGGAACATCCATGCAGGGGGATAGCATGTGCCAAAGAAGGGTCAGTGAGGATGTGGTGGGTGCAGGTAACTTCGAGGAACTCTGACAGTTGACAAGTAATGTTGACTCTAGAGAGATGTGGAGAGAAGATAAGGGAAGGCAGGAGCCACATAATGAAGGGACCATGCTTACTGTCGCTAAGGACTCTGGACTGAACTTGACGGTGGGGGTTACTAGGCAGTGGAGTGGCACGATCAGAGTCATCACGGGCAGCAGGGAGGGGAGTGGGATAAATGAGGCAGAATCTAGGCTGGGGAATTCAGTTAGTAATCCATAGAAATGGTTCAGGGAGGCTTCCCAGCTTATTATAAATCTTTCTCTTATAGAAAGTTTTCTTCCCAGTTTTGGGGCACAGCATATCTGGGTTGTCAGAGTTGCTTCCACTACAAGAAAACATTCTCTCATGGGTATTTTTTCTGGGATATCAAAGTGTCACTAACTACCTTGAAGGCTAGAACCATGAAGCTTCCTAATTCTGTTCACTTGAAAGTATTTCTATTAAAATGATGCATTGTTTAGGAAGCCCTACAAATACAATAAGATGTAAAGTGTGAGTAAGAGATATATTTCCTTCTTGGAAAGAGGACATAATGATAAATATTTATAAAGTAAGACCAGATAGAAGGCAGATATGCAAATGAAGATAAAAGTTAGGTATTGAGTTTAACAGATTTTTTTTTGGTCTTCCCCAGCATCTCAACCTCGTACTTCGATTTGGGGTATTGCTTATCGTGAGATCTTGCTGCAGGACATTCCCCCAACCTCCTGCCCAAAGCTGAGATGCTATTCACCCTGCTTCCTGGCATTCAGGGCATGGACATAGGCTTGCCCAATGACTATTCCTGTCTAGAATTTGAACCTTAAGGAAGTATCTCAGTTATCTATTGCTGTGTAACAACCACTCCAAAGCTTAGTGGTTTAGAACAACACCATTCACTTGCTCATAGTCCTGCAAGTTGAGCAGGGCTTGGTGGAAATGGGTCAGCTCTGTTTTATGTAGCTTTAGCTGGGGCAACTCCACTGAGGCTGGAATGCCTGGGGGCTGCCTAAGCCTCTTGTTCTCCACTGGCCAGCCTGGGTTTCCTCACAGCATGGCGGGCAGCTGGATTCTTTTCTTTTTATTTTATTTTTACTTTTTTATTTATTTTTTATTAAATGATAACTATGTACATTAATGCAATTCTGGGGTACAGTGTGGTGTTTTCACATACAATTTGAAATATTTTCATCAAACTAGTTAACATAGCCTTCATGTCATTTTCTTACTTATTGTGTTAAAACATTCATATTCTACTCTTAGAAAGATTCACTTGTACCCTTGTAAGATAAACCATAGAAGTGATCCTTCCAATCACCTGCCCTCCACCCGTTCCCCCCACTCCTCTCCCCCCCCATATTCTTAGGCTGTTATTAGGTTATAATTTCATATGAAAGCTATAAATTAATTTCATAATAGGACTGTGTACATTGGATACTTTTTCTTCCATTCCAGTGATACTTTGCTAAGAAGAACACTTTCCAGCTCCATCCATGTGAACATGAAGGACGTAAAGTCTCCATCTTTCTTTATGGCTGCATAGTATTCCATGGTATACATATACCACAGTTTGTTGATCCATTTGTGGATTGATGGGCAATTGGGCTTCTTCCATGACCTAGGAATTATGAATTGGGCTGCGATAAACATTTTGATACAAATTTTTTTGTTGTAATGTGATTTTTGGTCTTCTGAGTATATACCTAATAAAGGAATTGCAGGATCCAATGGCAGGTCTATTTTTAGTTCTCTAAGTGTTCTCCAGATGTCTTTCCAAAAGGAATTTATTAGTTTACATTCCCACCAGCAGTGTAGAAGTGTTCCCTTTTCTCCACATCCACGCCAGCATCTTTGGTTTTGGGATTTTGTGATATGGGCTAATCTCACTGGAGTTAGATGATATCTCAAAGTAGTTTTGATTTGCATTTCTCTGATGATTAAGGATGGTGAACATTTTTTTCATATATCTGTAGGCCATGTGCTGATCTTCTTTGGGGAAATTTCTCTTCAAGTCCCTTGCCCATCCTGAGATGGGATCACTCATTCTCTTCTTGCTAATATGTTTGAGTTCTCTATGGATTCTGGTTATTAAACCTTTGTCAGAGACATAACCTGAAAAAATCTTCTCCCATTCTGAGGGCTGTCTGCTTGCTTTACTTACTGTGTTGTTGGCTGTACAGAAGTTCTTTACTTTGATCAGGTCCCAATAGTGTATTTTTGATGTTGCTTTAATTGCCCGGAGTGTCCTCTTCATAAAATATTTGCCTAGGCCAATTTCTTCAAGTGTTTTCCCTACACATTCTTCTAGTATTTTTATGGTTTCATGTCTTAAGTTTAAATCTTTAATCCAGTGAGAGTCTATCTTAGTTAATGGTGAAAGGTGCGGGTCCAGTTTCAGTCTTCTACAGGTTGCCAGCCAGTTCGCCCAGCACCATTTGTAAAATAGAGAATCTTTTCCCCACTCAATGTTTTTAATTGGCTTGTCAAAGATCAGGTAGTGGTAAGTAGCTAGATTCATCTGTTGGTTCTCTATTCTGTTCCGTACATCTACCTCTCTATTTTTGTGCCAGTACCATGCTGTTTTGATCACTATGGCTTTGTAGTATAGTCTGAGGTCTGGTAGCGTGATTCCTCCTGCTTTGTTTTTATTCCTGAGTAATGTCTTGGCTATTTGAGGTTTTTTC
>CAUYQV010018260.1:0-92460 GCA_963574575.1 Galagoides demidoff
ATGACAATTGGCTCGGCGCTTGTGGCTCAAGCGGCTAAGGCGCCAGCAACATACACCTAAGGTGATGGGTTCTAATCCAGCCCGGACCTGCCAAACAACAATAATGGCTGCAACCAAAAAACAGCCAGGCGTTGTGGCAGGCGCCTGTGGTCCCAGCTACTTGGGAGGCGGAGGCAGGAGACTCACTTGAGCCCAGGAGTTGGAGGTTGCTGTGAGCAGTGAAGCCATGGCACACTACCCAGGGGGACAACTTGAGGCTCTGTCTCAAAAAAAAAAAAAAAAAAAAAAATGACAATGGCAACAACAACAACAAAAAAAATAGCCAGGTGTTGTAGCGGGTGCCTGTATTCCCAGATACTTGGGAGGCTGTGGCAAGAGAATCACTTAAGCCCAAGACTTTAAGGATGCTGTGAGCTGTGACTTCATAGCTCTCTACTGAGGGCGAGACAGTGAGACTCTTATCTCAAAAAAAAAAAAAAAAAGTAAGTAAAATAAAAAGAAAGGGATGGATGGGTGGCACATGTGGCTCAAGGAGTAGGGCACTAGCCCCATATACCTTAGGTGTTGGGTTAAAACCCAGCCCTGGGCAAAAAATGAAAAAAAAAAAAAAAAAAAAAAAAAAGAAAGGAAGGGATGACGTGTGACATGCCCAGAAAAACTGGTGAGCCAGCAAGGCCCAGCACTGGGAAGGGAGAAGAAAGCAAGGTCAAGAAGAGCTTAAAGAAAAGGGTGCTGGGCATTGTGGCTCATGCCTGTAATCATAGCACTCAAGGAGGGTGCTATGCCAAGTGCGTGGACTGCTTGAGTTCAGGAGTTCAAGACCAGCCTGACCAAGACCCAGACCTCCTCTCTAAAAAATTACCTGGGCATGCGGCAGGCACCTATAGTCTCAGCTACTTGGGACAGTGAGGCAAGAGGATCACTTGAGCCCAAGAGTTTTAGGTTGCTGTGAGCTGTGACAGGATAGCACCCTACATTGGGTGATAGATTACAACTCTTTCTCACAAAAAAAAAAAAAGAGAGAGAGAGAGAAAGATCGGACGCCTTGTAGTCCCAGCTACTTGGGAGGCTGAGGAAAGAGAATCACTTAAGCCCGAGTTTGAGGGCGTCATAATAAGACTCTGTCTCAAAAAAAAAAAAAGAGAGAGGAAAAGAAAGAAAAGAGAAGGGAGGTTTGAGGAAGTGGCTCAAGACTCTTATCCCAACACTATGGGAGGCCAAGGTGGGTGGATCATCTGAGCTCAGGAGTTCAAAACCAGCATGAGCAAGAGCAAAACCCCATCTCCACTAAAAATAGCCGGGTATTGTGTTGGCATCTTAGTCCTGGTTACTCAGGAGACTAAGGCAAGAGGATCGTTTGAGCCCAATAGTTGGAGGTGGCTATGATCTATGACTCCACAGCGCACTCTACAGAGGTTGCTGTGAGCTGTGACACCATAGCACTCTACCAAGGGCGACAAAGTGAGACTGTTCCAAAAAATAATAATAATAATAATAATACTTAAGGTGGAGCACAATGGCTCACCCCTGTAACCCTAAGGACCCTGGGAGGTCGAGGCAGAAGCATTACTTGAGGATAGACGTTCAAGACCAGCTTAACCAAGAAAGAGACCCTCCCCTCCCCTAGGCTGGGCACCTGTAGTCCCAGCTACTTGGGAGGTTAAGGCAAGAGAATCATTTAAGCCCAAGAGTTAGAGGTTGCTGTGAACAGTGACAACACAGCACTCTACCACAAGTGACATAGTGAGACACTATCTCAAAAAAAAAAGGGACTGACTCGGCGCCTATGGCTCAATCGGCTAAGGCGCCAGCCACATACACCTAAGGTGGCGGGTTTGAATCCCCAGCCCGGGTCCACCAAACAACAATGATGGGTGCAACCAAAAAATGGCCGGGCGTTGTGGCGGGCGCCTGTGGTCCCAGCTACTTGGGAGGCTGAGGCAGGAGACTCGCTTGAGCCCAGGAGTTGGAGGTTAATATGAGCTATGATGCCATGGCACTCTACCCAGGGGGATAGCTTGAGGCTCCGTCTCAAAAAAAAAAAAAAGGGACTTACCTAACAAATGCAATCAATGTAACCTGATTCTCTGTACCCTCAATAAATCCCCAACAATAAATAAATAAAATAAAATAAAGTAATAAAAAATCTTTAAAAACATGACCAGGCATGGTGGCTCATCATGCCTATAATCCTAGTGCTCTGAGAGGCCAAAGGGGAGGATCACTTGAGCTCAGGAGTTCGAGACCAGCCTGAGCAATAGAGAGATCCCTGTCTCTAAAAAAAGTACCCCAGCATTTTGGCAGACACCTGCAGTCCCAGCTACTGTGAAGGCTGAGGCCAAGGTATGACTAGGGCCCAAGAGTTTGAAGTTGTTGTGAGCTATAATGACACTATGACAAACTACCTAGGACCAAAGACTAAGACTCTACATGTAAAAAAAAAAAACCTACTTCCAACCTTTCTTCCAGTCCTTTCTTCTTAGCACTTCTGAGCTTTGAGCCACTTGTCCTTGACATATTAGATGGCTCAACAATTACTTAAGCTTAAGGAGTCCCATAGTGACCTCGTGTCCATTCCCTTCCCCCATCCTGATTCTCTTGGTTCTTCCTCATCTCAGCAGTAAAGCAGCATAAAGCAGCGAGGCACTGAACTCCCTAATGCAGCCAACAATCGGCCCTCAGGAGTCTGAGCCTGTCAGCATCCCTTTGCCCTTCAGCCTACTGGCCTCTCAGGTGCTCAGATGAGCGAAGCTCTTCCTTCCTGCCTCTGAATCTCTCCTATGCTCCTTAAGCTACAGTGACTTGTCCTTATCCTTCAGCCTGTATCGTCCTCAGAAAACCTGACCCTCACCACCCACCTAAAGCAACCTACATCTCCCTACACGTAATTCATATAGCAGCCTGTCTGTGCCCATCCTAGTAACAAGTTGCTGTTATTTCATTTCTGTTTTTATTTTCTGGGCTTTAAGTCCTGTGAGGACACGCACCCAGTACCCTGCACACTGCACTGGGGATTTAGGTTAGGAATCAGGACAAGACAGAAAGGTCTCAAAATTCAATATAAGCCCTGGGTAACAATGTTCTAGTACTTGTTACCATAATTACAATGGAATAAAATGAAGAATTCTCATGACCACCTTGCTAGGGAAGAAATTATTCTTTACTACCTTTAACTCAAACAATGAAACAAAATTAAAACTCAAGGGTCCTGGGTATGAAATAGAAATAGATGACTTTTTTGTAAGAGAACGGCAAACTTAGTTTGAAACTCCAAGGAACAAAAACGTATCACATGCAAGCAGAAACTTGGTGGGGGAGGGAATGTGTAAGTGCTCACTAACTACAATGCATCAGAATATTACGGAAAAAAATTTATTTTCTTGAAGGAAAAGAAGAGGTCTGTACTTAAAGGAAATTATATGGAGCCACCTTCTGTGTTTTTTATCTTTTTTAAAGACAAAGTCTCACTATTTCGCCCTCAGTAGAGTGCTGTAGCATCACAGTTCACAGCAACCTCAAAACTCTTGGGCTTAAGTGATTCTCTTCCCTCAGCCTCCTGAGTAGCTGGGACTACAGGTGCCCACCACAACGCCCGGCTATTTTTTGGTTGCAGTTGTCGTTGTTGTTTAGCAGGCCGAGACCAGGCTTGAATCTGCCAGCTTAGGTGTATGTGGCCAGGGCCCCTACCCACTGAACTACAGGCACCACCCACCTTCTGTGTTTTGATGGGGATCCTCCAGGGAACAACAATGAATGGAAAAAAGGAAGGCAACTTTAAAGATTATCTGCTTCTGCCCTCACCTGGGCAATAGTGGTATTGCAATTCTTCCTGCCAACTTGGAAGTTGCTATTACAGAGCCTGTGATGGTTCTTATTATCATTGTGTTCAGAAACCTTCATTTTTATTACTAGAAGAGTCCTAAGTTAAATGATTCTCCAAACAATGGGGAAAATACCACCCATAACAATACTTTAGGATCTATCCAAAGTTGAAGTTGAAGTGGCAACAAATTTATGAGATATGCAAAGTTGGTTTCACCTTTAAGGAAAAAGATTTTTCTTTTGGGGAGGAAGAGACTTTTACACAGTAGTCCTTTAAGGCAGGCATGAATTATTTCAGGTTCATGCTTGTACAGCCTGTGCTAATTTAAATAAACCCTATCAGCTCCACTGGTCTCAGCTGCAAAAAGGCTCTGGAGGCTGGGCATAGTAACTTACCCCTATTATCCTAGCACTCTGGGAGGCTGAGGTGGGAGGATCCCTTTGAGGTGGGGAGCCTGGAGGTCCTGACTAGCCTGAGCCAAGAGTGAGATGCCATCTCTACTAAAAATAGAAAAATTAGCCAGGCATTGTAAAGACTGCCTATAGTCCCACCTGTTTGGGAGGCTGAGGCAGGAGGATCACTTGAACCCAGTTTGCAGTTGTTGTGAGCTACGTTGATGTCATGGTACTCTATCCTGGGCAACAAAGTGAGACTCTGTCTCCAAACAAGACATCCTAGCACTTTGGGAAGCTGAGATGGGTGGATTGCTTTAACCCAGAAGTTAAGAGACCAGCATGAAGAAGAAGAAAAATCATTTCTACTAAAAACAGAAAAACTGGCTCGGCGCCTATGGCTCAATCGGCTAAGGCGCCAGCCACGTACACCTAAGGTGGCAGGTTCGAATCCCTAGCCCAGGGCCGCCAAACAACAATGATGGCTGCAACCAAAAAATGGCCGGGCGTTGTGGCGGGCGCCTGTGGTCCCAGCTACTTGGGAGGCGGAGGCAGGAGACTCGCTTGAGCCCAGGAGTTGGAGGTTGCTATGAGCTGTGATGCCCTGGCACTGTACCCAGGGGGATAGCTTGAGGCTCCGTCTCAAAAAAAAAAAAAAAAAAAAAAAAAAGGGTGAACATCCTTGTCTCTTTCCTGATCTCAGTGGGAAAGCTTCCAGTCTTTCATCATTAAGTATTATATTATCTCTGGGTTTTATAGAAGATATTTATCAGATTGAGGAAGGTCCCTCCTATTCCTATTATTATTATTATTATTATTATTATTATTGCTTATTATCATGAAAGGAAGTTGAATTTTGCCAAATCCTTTTTCTGCTTCTTTAGTCATGCAATTTTTATTTATCTGTTGTCCTACTGATGTGGTGTATTACAATGATTGATTTTCAGATGTTAAAGCAAATTTGAATTCCTGGGCTGCATTCTACGTGGTCATGGTATATGTGTATAATCTTTTTATGTGTGCTAGATTCAGTTTGCTCATGGTTTGTTGAGAATTTGTGTATCTATAATTGTGAAAGGTATTTGTTGTTTTCTTGTGACGTCTTCATGTGGTCTGACAATTAGGGTAATATTAACTTCATGGAATGAGATAGGATGTATTCCATCCTTTTCTAGTTTTTGGAAGAGTTTGTGAAGAATTGGTATTAATTCCTTTTTAAATGTGTGGTAGAATTCAACAGCGAAGTCAACTGAGACTACTCTTTGTAGAAAGTTTTTAAATTGCTAATTCAAATGTCCTACTTATTAACAATCTTCTGAATTTTCTATTTCTATTGAGTTAATTTAGGTAATCTGTGTCTCTCTAGGAATTTGTCCATTCCATTAGGTCATCTAATTTATTAGTATATAATTGTTCATACTATTATTAATTTATAATCCTTTTTATTTCTATAAAATTTACAATATTGTCCCTTCTTTCATTCTTGATTTTAGTAATTTGATTCCTGTCTTTTTTTACTTGGTCAGTCTAACAAAAAGTTTGTTGATTTTGCTGATCTTTTCAAAGAACCCGGTTTTTTTTTTCATTTATTTTCTCTACTGTTTTCTGTTTTCTCTTTCATTTATTTCTACTCATTATTTCCTTTCTTCTTCTTGATTTATGTTTAGTTTGCTATTCTTTTTCTAATTTCTTAAGCTGAAAGGTTAGGTTGGATTTGAGATCTTTTTTTCTTTTTTTTTGAAATTGGCATTTACAGCTATGAGGTTCTGAGTGCTGCTTTCAGTTTGCCCCTGAGTTTTGGCATCTTTGCATTCATCTTCATTCACTTGAAAGCATTTTCTAATTTCACTATGATTTATCTTTGGCCCATTAGTTATTCAGGGGTGTGTTATTTAATATTCCACATATCTGTAAATTTCCCAGATTTTCTGTAGTTATTGTCAACAACGAATTTGACTCCTTTGTGGTTAGAGAACATACTTTGTATGACTTCAATCTTTCTAAATATACTGGGGTTAGTTTTATAGCTTAGCACAAAGCATATATCATGAAAAATGTCCTATGTGTTTGTGAGAAGAATGTGTTTTCTGCTGTTGATGGGTAGTGCATTCCACAGCTGCTTATTAGAGCTGATTTTTATAGATGAGAAAAATGAGATCCAGATGGGATTATTAGATTATCCACTATTACAAACCTAGCTGGTATGTACCTTCATTCCATTAAAATAATGCAGCTTTCCTCCAAATGGAGACTCAGGGACATAGCTGCTCTCTTTTGTGTGTCTGCCTTCTAGAACTATTGTCCCCAACCTCCAGGCCATGGGCCAGTACCTCTTAGAAGGAGCCACACAGCAGGGGGCAAGGTGACAGGAGAGCCAGCAAAGCTTTATCTGTATTTACAGCTGCCGCCCATTGCTTCCATTCCCCCCGAGCTCCACCCACTTCCTGCCAGATCAGTGGCAGCATTAGATTCTCATGGAAGCACATGGCCTACTGTAAACTGTGAATACGACTCAGATCTAGGTTGTGTGCTCCTTGTGAGAATCTAATGGTTGATGATCTGAGGTGGGGCTGAGGTGGTGATGCTAGTGTTGAGGAGAGGCTGCAAATAACAGATTATCATTAGCAGAGGAGTATGACTGCACAGAGACCATGATAAATCAATTGCTTGCAGACCCATATCAAAACCATTCCCCCAGCCCCTGGCATGTGTAAAAACTGTCTTTCATGAAACCAATCCCTAGTGCCAAAAAAGTTGGGGACTGCTAGACCATCAGGGGAAAAAAACCTTAGGATCATGTTTTTGGCACGTTCTTAAGGGTGAGCCCCAGGGGTGGTTTAGATCACATTGCACACACCTCACTGGCCAGAACCTGTCGCACGACCCGAACATATTCTGTGTGGTCACCTTACTTCAAATATAATTCTGCCTCCTTAGCCAATTATTTATATTGAGAACGCAGTTTCAATGACGGGGGTTGTGTCTATGGTCTTCCCATCTCAAGAGTTCAGCACCTCTATGGGGTTTCTCATTTTAGTAATTTTAAAAATACATTTTTAATAATCCAAAATGTCGGTTTTAAAAAGGCCTCTTAGATTTAAAATATAAAACAAGTCCTCTTGGTGAATTTCTCCAAATGTGTAGTCTTAGTATTTTAGAGAAGTTCTTTAACAAGGCAAAACAGCCCAACCATAAAGATCAGAATAAAGACATTAAAGGTTTCTGAGGGCAAGAGTGTAGAATTCAGCTTGTTTCATCCAGCCATCTCCTGGTTTGGAAAAAAGAAATCTTTAAATTGCCTTGCTATCTATAAATAGGAAAGGGACATCAACTTGTGTGGGTTTATATAATCCCTGCCTCCAACTCTGTGTTGACTGGGAAGAACCCTCTGACCAGCTGAGCATTTCACAGTTCTGGTACCACACAGACATGCCTGGCTGGGGCCACTAAATCTCTCCTCCAGCCTTAACCTGGACAAAACCCTATTTCAACTTGGGTAGGCCTCTCCTCATACACCAGCCAAGAGAGCCAACTCTAAATATTCAGTGTGCTCAGAAAAAGGACAGGGATATGCATTCTCTGTCTGCTATTTTCCATTACCTTTGAAGTTCAGAGTGGTTAAGAAGTCATTTCTGACTATACTTCTTAAAGAAATCCCAAGCAAACCTGAGTGACTGGTGCCTACTATGTATCCTGAGATGAGAATTCAGGCATAGGAGGGCCAGGATTCTAAGAATTGTCTGTTTCCCTGGCTGACATGGAAGCTGCAAGGGCTTCTCTGTGGCACAGCAAGGAGTTGGTGGAGAGGACAGAGAGAAAACAATGTCAGATTCTAGCACCCAGCGCTAAAGGACCCTCGGTCCAAATGTGTTTAACCCCAAATGAAGAATAGGGGAGGTATTTACAAAATCTTAATACTATGGAAGGCTCAGAGAAACTGGCAAATTCCTACTTGTGTAAGATAATGGTTCACCATGTGACCCCCCGGCCCTCACCAAGAGACATCTTGGTTTTTCTTGATGCATCTGTTATCAGGAAGGGCTGTGGTTCATTCAAGCAGATGGCAATAGGCTTTGGTTGGTGGTTAACTTGTGTCTTTCCCCAGTGTCACCTCCAGCCCAAGCACCTCCAGCCTTAACTTTATAAATTATCTCCAGTAATGTGGGGAGGGTAAAAGAATCTGGTGTTTTCCTTCTACTAATAAGAATTTGGTTTTCTTAGAGAACAGTAATTCTCAACCATTTTGGCCCAAGGACCCATTTATACTCTTGAAAATTATCAAGAAACCCAAACAGCACCATTTATACTAAAAATATTACAAAATGAAACTAAGAAACATGAACTTAGTAAAAACATTTACTTTTTAGTTCATTTTTTAAAATAAATATTCCTATGTTACCTTAAATAAAACATTCCAAGGAAAAATAGCTATATTTTCCAAAACAGAAATATGGCATTGTTTACCTTTTTTTGTAGATCTCTTTAATGTCTGGCTTAATAGAAGATAGCTGAATCATATGCCTATTCTCTCTGCATTTGATCTGCTACAATATGTTATTTTGGATTAAGTATATGAAGAAAATCCTTCCTCTCATGGATAAGTAGAAAAAGGAAAAAGTTATTTTCATCTTTTCAGATAATTTGGGGTATTTGGGGTTCCTGTACCCAAACTCAACAAGTGGTAGCTTTTTAAAGGTTAGTATAATGTGGAATCCAAAACCCTGTCAATAAACATTTCATGCTCTATGACACTAAAATTTATCAGTCTGGGGTGTTTGCCAACACCAACAACCAGTTCTCTGATTGTCCACACACCTGCTGGTTGTCCTGACACTGTAGGATGAGTTGGAGCCCTAAAGGCTCAGGGCTCAACTCACGAGATTCCCCTCACTTCAGACGCTAGTCACAAGTACAGGGTTCCCAGCTCATCACTACTTCTGTCCAACTTGCCTAAAAATCAGGGGTTCCCGTAACTCTCCCCATAATGATTTGCTAGGCCAGCTCATAGAATTCAGAAAAACAATTTGCTCATGATCGTGGGTTTACTATAAAGGATATAACTCAGGAACAACCAATAGAAAAGAGAGCTGCATGGGGCAAAGTACATGCTCTCCCCAGGCACACTTTTCCTAGCATCTGGACATGTTCACTATGTGGAAATTCTCTGAGCTCTGTAGTTTAGAAGTTTTTATGGAGGTTTCATCAAGTAGGCATGACAAGACTAATCCAATCTTCAACCCCTATCCCCTCTGCAAAGGATGGGGCATAGCGCTGAAAGTTCCAGGCTTCTAAGGGAGGTCTGGTCTTTGCAGTGAAGAATCCCCATCGAAAATCATCTAGAGGCCTATGAAAGTTACCTTATTAGAATAAAAGACACTCCCAGGAAAATTCCAAGGGATTTAGGAGCTTTGTGTCAAGAACCAGGGTCAAAAGCCAAATATATATTATGCCACAATTGATCTGAGATTTACACAATAATAAAACAAAAAGATTGCTAGAAACATCTCTGACCTCATCAGAAGTCTTTAAATATTGGGATGCTGTCAAACTCACAGTGATGGATACAGGCTATTCAAAAGTTTGAATTTTCACTTGAAAGCCTAAATTTTATCACTGACAACAAATACCATAAGTTGTTTTCTTGGAAGTGACAGGCTCATTTCATTCATTTTGGAGAAATATCTGTCAGATACCCAAATCTGAGTAACCACATTTTATCTGTCAGTTCTTCTTTCAGGTAAACTTGGTGTCCCATGAAAAAGCAGCCAGTCGTTCTGCATTGCCAACCATTAACCAGGTGTGCGGCCTCCCAGCAACCATCTTTCTCTGGGACATCACAGGGACATGACTGCTTCAATGACACTCCTTGTTTTTACTGTAAGCACATGATGGTAAAGGATGAAATGACTACTAATTCAGTTTTGTTCCACGGCTGGTACCCGTGACAAGTACCATCGGTTTTACCCATTATTTCTTTTGCATCATCAGAGCAAATGTCTAAATAGCAAAGGAGACATTGTCCTAGTATTACTATGAAAACAGTTTTGTCATTGCAGACCTATTAAAAGGATCTTGGACCGCTCAGAAGTCCACAAATCGCTCTTTGAGAAGTGCTACTCTAGAAACTATCTTCCTGCTACAAAGGCTAAATACAAATATATTCCTGGAAGTTTATTTATAGAAACAAAAAGAAGAACTAGAATAATTTGGAAAAGGTCCAAGAACAATACTCAGTTACTTTAGCTGCCAATGTGTAAGCCTCTAGAAAGAACTACATCTTTTAATATTTTTAACAGCATGTTGGGAATGAAGTAATAAATAATAATAATGACAACAGGGTGTGTTTAGTGCCGTATTTACTACTGGGGGAGAAGTGTGCTATGTACTTTAAATGTATCATCGCCAATATTCTTTATACCCTCTCGGGGAAATGCTATATAATTTTTTCTATTTTATAGATGAGGAAACTAGGGCACAGAGAGATGAAAGGACTTGACAAGGTCACAACTCCATGTGGTGAATAAGGATTTAATCCACGTGATCACATTTCCAGAGCTTGGATTCTTAAGCCCTGGGTAATATGTTATATCACATCTAAGCTCCAAATTTACTGTAGCTTTTCTCCCAAGAATGAGAGTCCATTCAGATCCTCAAAAGGAAGCCAAATGTCTTATCTCAACCACAGTGCCCCACAAAAGGACTCAACAAACATTTTCTGAATGAGGGACTAAAATACTAGGGAACCTCTTTGCCATCTCTAAGCCAGTACGGTTAGCAATGATGCTAAAAGTGAAATTCTCAGTCAACTCCCTCAATATTATGTTTAACTCATTAATGAGAGAATCAACAGGGATGACCAAAAAAAAAAAAAAAACCTGCTTTGAAAGGTGGATTTAAATTTTATGTGTATGCACATGTACGTATACAGAAACATATCGATTTTATCTATTTGCTGAACAGATACAGAGTTGGGTAGTTAACAAACGCGTAGGTTAGATCAAAATAAAACTAATTTACTTTCCTTAGAAGAAAAAAACCCTAATACCTTGAGATTGACTTTTCCCCAGGCTCTAAAATCCTAAGGCTTTATCCATTTCTGCTAAGAAGTTGACAGCTCTGCAGGCCTCTAACCTGTTCAGGACCTTAGCGGCTGTGGTGTGTCAGTCCACCACACCGTGACAGTTACGCCGCCAACACAGGCAGCTGGCTCTCACGAGGTGGGCTTATTAGAAAATGCTGCGAGGTAACCCAAACTCACGCAATTTGGCCTTTTTCCAAGTTCTGGGTTTTTAACATAAACAATAATTTACCAACTTTTTACATTTTTCCAAGTTCGGGTATTTTTTTTTTTTCGTTCACAAAGAGCAAACCTGTTTTCCGGGAGGAGACGGGGCGGGACTTGGTTGGGCCGCGCGTCTCGGTGACTCCCGAGCGCGATCGCGTTTTCGGGGCATCAGGGGAGGCGGAGGGCGGCGCTCGGGACTGAGCCCGGGGCCCTCGGCCGCGCCTTCTCCCCTGGCCGGGCTGGGCGGCGCGCGCGCGGGGACACGCGGCGGGGACGCGCGCGGGAGGCGGAGACGCGCACGGTCGGGCAGGCGCGCGGGGGCCGCGAGGGGCGGCGGCGGCCTCGCCCCCGGTAGCCGGCCTTGCGCGCCGGGCGTCTTCTTTCCTTCTGCCGCCGCCGCCGCCACATCCCGGGCCCGGGGGGCCGCGGCGCAGAGGCCGCCGGCGGCGTGGGGCGGGGCGGGCCTCCGCGCTCCCGGGACGCCGGCACTCCGCGCGCTTCGCCCACAGGCCCGGCGAGGCCCGCGCGGAGCTGGGCGCCCAGGCCGCGGGAGAAGCCTGAGGACCGCGGAGGGTGAGTTTGGGCACCCGCGGGGTGGATGGGTTTCGGTGCCGCCGGGACCCCTGCCCCACCCCTGGGTGCACCGAGAAATAGGAGAAGCGTGTTTTTCTGGAGAGCCACATCCAGGTGTTTGGGCGACTAAAGGACCTCCCTAGTTTGTGCGATTAACTGGAAGAGCCTTCATCTCGTTAATTATGCAATAAGGTGTGCACAGGGATGCCGTGATCGGCGGAGTTACTGATGCGTGGGCCATCCTGTAATTCACTTCTTTATTCCTTGCCTGAGAATTTGCATTTGTAATTGGCGGCGGAGAAAGGAAGAAAATGTTTCACTCCGGTGTAAGGAGCTTGCAAAGAGAGAGAGAGGGCAGGGAAGAAGGAACATGTTCAGCCCTTCGCGCCGCTTTGGTGGGTGCGAGGGGAAGGCAGCAGAGTTGGAAATGCACATTCCCTGCCAGGCAGGAGCCAGAGTGCTCTCAGCCTCTGATTTTCACTGCGAGGAGGCCTGTCAGGAGTTGGAGTTTGAGGCATGAATTGCTGCACTTCTGGCTGGGAAGGTGAGCCAGGTTTTCCAAGTCTGGCAGGAAAGGGCTGGGCAGTGAATAGAAAGCAGCATAGCCAGGTTCTGGTTAGCTATGCGGCCGGACTGTCATAAAGGGTTTTTTTTTTTTTGTCTGGAACACCAAAGTCTGGGGCTTTGGGCCATGAGGAGTTGAGTTAGTACATTGCTCCGTTTTGACTGCCAGAGTAAGAAACGACTCAGATGCTATTAAAATTAGGCAGCTCAGTTTACCTCCAGCTTGCTGATCACCAGCCATCTACTTCTTTATTTCAGTGACTGAGAAAAGACATAAAGAGAGAAGGGCTCTTTTCCTGTCCGTCCCGGCATAATTAGGGCATAGTCTGTCTTAGCTCAGAATTAAAATTTTAAAATGGAAAGACATTTCTTTCCATCTTTGCTCTTGACCCTGCAGTATAGAATCTCAAATACCTGAAAGAATTTTTCTTTCCTTCCCTGAAATGAAAATTGGAGTGCTTCCAAAACAGGACAAAGAAAGGAAAGAATTAGTGAATATCATGAGCAACTTGCAGTGATATTTTAGTCATTTTTCAAATGGTTGAGGAGGTTATTCATTAAAAAGGTGGGAGAGCGCTAGAAATAGAAACAGAGGAGAGAGGTGAATGCAGGACCTTACAGATTGCAGAAATCAATGAATTCATTTTCTTCTCATAGATCTGGGAAAATCTGGATGTGAGGACGGTCATGTGCCATATAATGACATTTTGGTCAGTGACAGGCCACACATGACAGTGGTACCATAAGATCATAAAGCTGTGTTTTTATTATATCTTTTCTATGTTAGAAACACAAAGCCTTACCATTGTGTCACAGTTGCCTACAGTATTCAGTACAGTGACATGTTGTACAAGTGTGTAGCCCAGAAGCCATAGGCTGTACCATGTAGCCTGGGTGTGTAGTAGGCTGTAGCATCTAGGTTTGTGTAAGTACAAACCTCTGTGATGTTCACACAAGTACAAAAATCGCCTAATGCTGCATTTCTCAGAGTGTATCCCATCGTAAGCAGTGCCTGACTATGTGAAGCTTAATCTTTGAATCTACATAACATTAAATTGCTTTTAATTTTAGCATGGAGTTTTTAAAGGAAAGCACAGCTAGACTGTGATGGGTTTATCCCAGCCAGCTTGGGCTGTATTATATGTTAAATGAGTTGTATGTTTATTTTGCTAGCTAACTTTCTTGAATCAGGAATCTAATTCCATGAATGTGGCTTCTTTCTAGTTATTTATCCATTATATGACACTTAGCTAGACTTGCCAGGTGCTAAAAGTTGAAGGAATATAAAACTAAGAACACAGTCTGTTGGAAAAATTAATCTTCTATAGGAATCCTTTACAAAAGTGTAGAAAACAAACATGTAGAACAGGTATAATTGGATTTCATGATTTTTGCAACAAACAATATTTTTCACACTCAATTACATGAAAGAGTCTTTTAAACAACTCTTTTGGTACACTTAAAATATTTATTCATTTACCAAGAAATCCCAATATATCTCATAGGAGACCTGTTTTGCAAAATAGGCTTGAGTAATTAAATTGGTTAACTGTCTCCCAAGTAAAAAACCAAGTTGTGCTAAGCAAGTTGACCTTATAACTTTTAATGATGCTTATTATTTTTTAAATTATCCCATACAGTGACAAAAGGAACCAGGAACCTCAGTAAGGGCAAATACAGCAAGGAAATGTGACCCCAGGCCTCAGAAGGTATGTAAAGATGAATGTGAGCTCCCTAGTTAATGTGACCATGTCAGTAGTGTTACTGCCTCCTTTCTTACTTGTACAGAGGTTTTTAGGGAACTGATAACTCTCGAATAGGAGTATACACATAGAAGGGTTTTCTCTAGTATAATAATGGGAGCACACTGTCAGGATGGGGTTATATGAGTTAGTCCCTGCTGAGACCTTAGCCAGGCATGCAGTGAGTCTTGTACAGGTGTTTGCTGTATATTGTTATTATTGCTCAAGAGAATCTGTCTTATCTACAGAGGTAGTCCTCACTGGATAGAGATTAGAGTGTGTTTTCATTCTGCAGACTAAGGGTGATTGGTCATTCCAAGATGGTAAATTGTAAGGACAATAATAGAGAAGACAAAGAAAAGTTCTGAACTTAGATTGAGAGAAACCCTTACGGTGAATTTAAAAATCTCAGTGACATATAGTAGAACTTTATCTATAGTTTTACTATATAAATAAGTTCATATGTGGTATTTTGCTTTATTAGTTTGTAATGTAATCATTCTGTTAACTGGGTAATATGTTATGGTTCAGAAAATACTACAGGGTTGATGGTAAAATGTCCCCATTGCTCCAGCCCTGACTGGCTAGTTGCCTTCTTCCCTATAGTTCTCTGAGGGTACCAGTTCCCTTACCCATTACCAGGTTTTATTCAAGAATTTTCCTTTAGCATCTGGGAATCTTTTAAAGGAATATCTTAAAAGCTGAGCAAAGGACCTGTGATCCATGGGTGGAGGTTGTATGATGGGGTTGTGAACCCAGAGGTTTCCATGTCCATTACTCCTCTGATCCACCCCTCTTTTCCACTCTGCCTGAGGAACTGTGGCTTCCTTGCCGTAAGACCCAGACCGAGACCTTTCCCCAGAGGTCTGCATGGTTCGCTTCCTTGCTCTGTCTGCCTCATACCCACACCTTTTTTTATTACCAGCCATTGCACTTGTCCCCTGGCTCCCTCATATACATTCATTGCTCTGTTTCTTTATGGCCTGTCAGTTAGAAGCCCCATGAGAGCAGGGAATATGTGTTGCTCAGAGGAGGACTTTGGTTAATATTGCTGAATGAACGAATGTCTGGAAAAAAGCCGTTTAAACAGAGTTAAATGGACTTATGTACCTTGGGACTTTTTAGGACCTTTAAGAAGCGAATGTGCCTATTAAAAGTGGGGCCTGGCAGGTGGGATCAAACACTTCAGCAGAGCAAGAAAGGCATTGTGCTTCTGGATGACAACTCAAATATGAGGAGAGAAAGCCGCTGGCAGGAAGGAATGTTATTGGCAGCTGAGCGAAATGAATTTACAAGCATCTTTTTCAAGATGCAGGGGAGGAAGGGTGGGTTTGCATCCAAAGATGATAATAGTAACATACCCATTGTTGGTAATTACAAACATGTAAAATATGTGCTATTTTTTTTTTTCATTTTAGAAAGAGAGAGGAAAAAAAAAAAGTTTAGGGTTTCTTGTAGGTTTTTTTCTTCCCTGACCCTGCTGTCCCCATAAGATCTTAAGTTCCTTACCTTCCAGTTCTGCCTTGTGGGTTTTCTGAGAGCCGCCCACCCTCTGCCCTAGCTTGAGATCCTGACATCTTGACATGTGAAATGCCATTTAATGACTGGAAGTAGGAAAGCTCTGAGGATGGATGTGACTCTTGGAGGTACTGGGGGGCTCTGTTCAGGCCATACCATGGCCAGAGGGGATACACAGCAGGCTCAGGCTTGCTATCCCCATGGGAGGCACATTTGGAGTTATCTTGACTCCTTGAACAAAGGGCAGTTAATTACAGAAAATGTCAGGTTTTTCAAGGCCATTTGTCATCTGGTTGTAGGGAGAACTGAAGCCCTTAGCAAAGCCCTGAGGAAGGACTGTTCACGGAAGGCCACTTTCCCCTTGCAGATGGAAATAGCTCCCTTGGTGGTGTCATCCTCCGACAGAAAGCAAAACCTATGGCAAACTTCTCTGTTCAAAGAAACAGTCCAGAAAATGGGGCAGGCTTATAGGAGCTGGGGCTAAGGAAATTTGGAATGCTTTTCTTTTTGTTTAAAAAAATGAGGCAAATTATCATGTTTTTTCCCAAGGTCAGACAAATCCCCATTCTACAGTTTAGTTGCTTATAATGAGAGGGCTAGAAAAGAGAGTGAGATGGGGGCCAATGGGAGGCCTTGGATTCTAATTAAACCTCTTTAAGCTGTTTATTCTGAACACACGTAATTCAGAGCGTCAATAGACTTTCCTTAACTAGATGGGTTTTTGCTGCCAATTTTCCTTCTTAATGTACAAGGAGGTGGTGGGAGAGTGGCACTTATGCTAGAATGCCTAGAATCTGCATTTTAACAGAATCCCCAAGAGATTCACACGTTCATTAAAATTTAAGAGGGGCTAGGGCCTGAACCAACAGTTCTCAGTCCCTGACATTTCTCATGCTCAGAGCTATGAAACACCCCCAGGTACCACCTTTGGAGGTTTGTGTTGTTTTGGTTGGGTGTTCTTGGCATCCAGGGATCAATATACTTAGTAAAAGCTTCTCACTGGTGTCCAACCAGGGCTGGGATCTGTTGCCTAGACATAAAGCCAGACACCATCAGGTGGCTATCTGGAGTCAAAATGCATGTAATCGCAAGGCAAGTTACACCGCAGTGGCTGGATACATTGCTCTTTAGGATTCATCAAATCCCCCCACCCCCAGTCTGATACCATGGATCCTACTAGTTCATTCGCTGTTTTTTAGGGACACCGTGATTTGGTGATGTGGATCTCCTAGCTGGGTTTGCTTGTACCTGTTTGGAATATTCTCTCCTCCAGAAATGCAAATGACCTTGAGACCAGGCAATTGCTGAGTGGACACTGGCTCCTTCAATCTTTGACTCTGCTGTCAGAAAGAGCACTTCAAAATTTAAATCAGTTCATGACACTGCCACCCCTCTTTTCATGTCAGACTCTCTTCAGCAAATTCCATTGCTTGCAAGGAAAAGACTGAATTCCTTTAAGGAATTTAATTTAGCTTTATGAGGCCCTGTGCTTGTCTGGCCCACACCTGCTCTCCCTCATCTCTGACTATACTTCAGAAACTCCAGCCACTCAGGCTTCCTTTTTTTACTCCAGGGCCTGTTCTCCCTGGCCTTCACCTTAGCACCTGTGCTGGCCCCAACCTCTATGCCCAGCCCATGTCCCCTTGTATTTTCTTCTCATAGCATGGTGTCCCTCTCACCACCGTGTCCACTTCTCAGGTGGATTCTTTGAGTCAGGAGGGTCTCTCTGTTAAACTGCAAGCTCTGGGAGGGCAAGAGGTTTAGGACTCACTGTCATATCACTGGCACCTATTCTGTTGGATGAATGAATACACTGTTTCATGATGAACTTGATAAATAATTATTTTTAGGTTATTTTGTCCTTAAACCTATACGCAAACGTACACCTCCTCATGTTTGAGGGTTGTATGTTGTGACACATGGAGACATTAAACCTTAGGGTAGTGGGTGTTTTGAGAAGAAACCAGGGTGTGTGGTCTTCCTGGTTTGGGCTGGCTTGTGTAGGATATGACTCGGAGAACAGGCCCCAATCTGTCTTAAATTTAAACCAGATTACCCTGATGGCTTTTCTACTTGTATGAGTGTGTAACTTGTGATTTTTTTTTACTTTTTCTACTTCAGTGAGTATGTAACTTGTGAATTTTTAGATCAGATGGAAAAAAAGAATCGTGCTTCAATGTTGTGCATCCTTCCACCCCAGGCTTGTCCCCACCCCTTCTTTCCCACTCACTACCCCCAGCGGCGTCTGCCTCTCTAGGCAGCGGGCAGATGGAGCACAGTGCTTCCTTGCAGGCAAGCTTGCCTTTCACCTTCCTGGTCTTTTCTGCCTTATCTAGGAAAAACCACCTTCCTAAACTGCCTGTGGCTGCTTCTGTCAGAGAAATCATACCAGGTGTAGTGTAAGTACGATCACCTGGTACCTCTGGGGATGGCAGAAGGTAGGGCCAGGCAGGGACACAGGGCAGTTCCAGCCATGTTTATAACACTTTATTTCCTTAAAACAAAGCAAAACAAAAAACTTGGGTAAGTGCAGCAAAACCATTAGCATATATGCAAACAGGTGTTTGTTATTTATGCTCCATGCTTTATCCATTAAATAATTATTTTTAAAAACTACCTAATGAAGACAAAAATACTATATACTTACTAAAGACTCAGGTAGACATTGAATTTAGTAGTTCACCACTTTCTTTCCTGGCTAGAAAATGTAATATTTATCATCCTTTCCCACATTTTAAAAATGATAAGGAACTGGAGTTAGACGTAGTGAGGTAGAACGGCCGGGTGCAGCAAGGTGGCTCACGCCGGTAATCCTAGCACTGGGGAGGCCAAGATGGGTGGATTGCTTAAACTCAGGAGTTGGAAACCAGCCTGAGCAAGAGTGAGATCCCATCTCTACCCGAACTAGAAAAGCTAGCCAGGCATTATGGCAAGTGCCCATAGTCCCAGCTACTTGGGAAGCTGAGGCAAGAGGATCATTTCAGCGCAGGAGTTTGAGGTTGCTGTGAGCTGTGACACCATGGCAGTCTCCCAAGGGTGACCAAGTGAGACTGTCTCGAAATAAAAAAAAGTGAAAATAAAAATAGAAAAAAAAAAAAAAAGTGGAGTGGCACCTGTGGCTCAAAGGAGTAGGGCTTTGGCCCCACATGCCAGAGGTGAAGGATTCAAACCCAGCCTCGGCCAAAAACTGAAAAAAAAAAAAAAGTAGAGAAAACTAGTAAGGCGTAGGGCACATGCCTGTAGTCCCAGCTGCTCTAGAGGCTGAGGCAAGAGGATCCCTCGAGCTAAAAGCTTGAGGTTGCTGTGAGTGGTGATGACTCTAGGACACTCTACCAAGGGTAACAGAGTGAGACTCTGTCTCAAAAAAAAAAAAAAAAAAAAAAAGAGTGAGGTAGAAAAAATTAAACAGCAGAAGTAGAAACACCAGAGCAGTGGTACATGGCATTTGCTGTATTTTATTTTTATTGTAAAAAAAAAAAATTCATGCTTATTACAGTCATTTTTCTGAAGCATGAAGTGTGTAAAAAAAAACTTTCTTCATCCTCTCAAGATTTTATTCCATGCATTACATATATGTGTATGTTTTTATGTGTATATGACTATATACATTCACATGTAGATAATTTTCTTAACAAATCTTACACTCAATCCTGCAACTTGTCTTTTTTGTTTACTGCTGTATCTTGATGCTTTGAATCTATATAATTGGCTTGCCTTTCAGCATAGAGTTTTATTTAAAATTTAAAAAGGTTTTTTTGCGCTCTGGCATGATTTCTTAACTCCCAGTCAATGTGTTTTAAGTAGTATGTGTATTCAAATGCATCTATGTACTGTGACTTACATAATTTTGCCTTCGAGCAATACTGAACTCCTGGTATATTGGTTGTTTCCTAGTCTTAGTTAATGGGTATTAAATGTATAAATACTCTCATGTGTAGAGTAGAAAAATATTTTAAGGTTAAAAGGGAGCTTTATACTTTAGAAACCCTTGGGTAGAGGGCTGGGTAAGCAGCCTCCTGAAGTACCTTTCTGCTCTCCTAGTTTTCCTAATAAGTTGCTTGGTCGGCAGTCATTTAGCAGATAGCAAGTGTTGGCTTACCATGGGCCAGGCACTGTTCTAGTCCCTGCTGTCCTGACCAGGGTGAGCTTGCATTCTGCCGATGGAGCAGACAGCACACAGTGAAGGCATTGAGGCAGTGCCAGGTCAGTGAAGGAAATGGGCCAAGGTCGAGGCGTGGAAACCAGTGAGGGGCAACTGGCTGGGTGGTGTGAGCTGACTCCTCCTCTACTGCCCAGGGGAGGGGTGCAGGCCCTGTGGCCTATAAGGGGCCTTGTAGCAAGACACACAGTGAGTGGCAGGTGGCATTCTGGTCTGGGTGGCTGTGCTTAAGACACTGCTAAGGGACTGGGGCTTAATGCTCTGCTTGTGAGAATAGTTTTGATTGACAGGGGCCAGAGTTTGTGCACATGAAGCTTTCTAAGCCACAGTCCACACTGGTGTCCCCACGTGTCCTGAGCACCATCCCAGGGACCAGAAGCAGCAGCTGAGCTAAGGGCATAGGAGGAAGGTGGAACCCATGTAGACCATCCTTCCCCTGTCTAAGGTGGGGTCGGGGTGGGGAAGGAAGGGGGTCCCTACATGTCCTATTAGTTGATAAAGTCTATAGAAGTCATGCTAGAAATTGCAGTTTTTTTTAAAATAAAATTCCCACCTGAAAGAACACATTGGATGATGATTGTTGAGGAGGTCTTTTGACAGTCTCCGTATCTTGTGGGAGTGTCACAGCACACTGGAGGGTATACAGGTGGCTGTGAAAAATTGGAGGCCAAGGCTTTCAAGTGACCTACCCAGCTAAGGAGAGGAATACTAGCCAATCCCCAACCCCAGCCTGGTTGAAAGAACCTAACAGTCCCTGACTTTAAATGAAGACCCAGTTCGGAGGAAGGAAGGCCAATGTGGCTTCAGCATAGGGCAGCTCTCACTTTTCAGCTAGCCTGGATACAGAAATGCCATGCCTAGGCCACCTGGCTTTTTCATTTCCAGCCAAGGACATTCATTCATTATCTTCCTACTTTAGAGGTGAGCTCAGCCAGGGGCACTCAAAATAGATCCCTTCAAAAGACTAGTTTTCTCCCATAGGGATGGGGAACCTGCAGCCTCAAAGCCACTTATGGCCCTCCAGATCCCCCCTGAGTGAAGCCCCTCAACCAAATTCTAACTTCACAGAACAAATCCCTTTATTAAAAGGATTTGTTCTATAAAATTTGGATTTAAGCAAAAGGCCGTATTCAAGGATCCATAAGACTAAATGTGGCCTCGAGGCCACAGGTTCCCCACTCCCATACCTCCCAAAGAGCTGGCCTAAGTATGCTCAGGGGCTGGGAGGCCCAGGAGGTATGCAGGAAGTGAGCAGAACCTGCCAGTGAGTGGGCAGTGCCAAGGTTCTCCCAACTGCCTACAGAGTGAGGGCACCTGCATGCCAGAGGGAGATAACCCAAGGTGGCTCCCCTCTTCCATGACACTTACCCTAGGAGAGTGTGGGTTGCATGCTCCGGGCCACTCAGAGCCGAGCCCTCCGTGCAGAACTGAATGCAGCCTGCTTTGTACTTCCCACCTTTGTCACTCCCTCCCTAACATACCCAGCCCATCTGTTCCTCAACAAACACCTGCAGCTAGGATTTCTCCTCCAGTGGGGTTCTGCCACTGGGACTAATGGGGGTGGTCCCCTCCAAGTGTCCTATGTGAGAAAGATGAGTTCTGTGGACTCAGGACTGCAGAGAGCTGCATCCTCTGGCCACAGTCTAAGCCTCACTTGTCCCTAGAAAGGGAAAGTTAGTCCCCTAGGATGAGAGTGCCTTCTCTTTTCTTCTCTTCTTGGGGTAGACTACACTGTTGTGTTAATTTCTGGCAACCACACTTAGAAAGATATAGATGAAACCAGAAGGTCACAAAGGCCACCAAGAAGCTGATCAGCTTCTATTTATCAAGGGTCTGTGCCAGGCCAGGTGGGTGCTGGCTGTTCTGTCTGCATTGATTCATTTAATCCTCATCGCCACCCTGGGAGGCCAGCCTTATCTCAGAGATGGGACACTAAGGCTTAGAGAGGTTAAGTGACTTGCCATGTCACAGGGCTCATGAGTGGTGAAGCAGGGATTTGAACCACGTCTGGGGCTCTTTGTGCTGTCCTGCTTCCACCAAGGAGTGTCAGAAAGACAAGGAGACTTGTCAGAGACGGGACACTGCTGATAAACTACAGGACACTCATTTAAATTTGAATTTCAGAAAATAACTAATAGCTGTTTTTACTCTAAGTATATCCCATGCAATATTTAGGGCATACTCATGTTATAAAAAATTACCCGAAATTTAAACTTAACTGAGTATCCTCTATTTTTATTTGTATAATCTGAAAATGCTACTTGAGGACCCCCCCCAAAACACATTCTGTGCCTAATGTGTGGGCACAAAAAATTATTTGTTTTTATAAGCATGTCCTATGCAGTATTTGATACATAAATAAAAAATTATTTGTTGTTTATCTGAAATTTAAACTTAACTGGCATCTTGTATTTTTATTTGGCAACCCTACCTTGACCCCAGGAAGCACACCAAGCCTTACATGTGGGTATCTGCAGGTGGTTCACAGGCCATCCCATAAAAGCACAGGTGGCATGGTAGGTGGCAGGCTGTAGTCAGATGTGGACTGGACAACCACTTGGCGAGTGTTGTAGAGGGAACTTGGGTTTCAGATCCTGGTTCCAGTGAGATTCTAGGATGTAAATGTTACTGAGACAAGGAGGGGAGTTATTTATCTGGGTCCTCACTGAACTGTGACCATGCAGAGTTAGGAAGTTGTCTCTGAAGTCATTCACTATCAACACCATGGTGAGAAGACCAATTCTTCCTGCTGCCCACAAGTGATGGATGGCTCACTTAGCTGGTGGAAACCGAACCAGAGTGGCGTCTGTAAGTGTTCGCGTTTGGCTTGAAGAAGCACTGTGTTAAAGATGAAATGAAACACCCTTTTTGTCTCTTTTGCTGAGAACTGACGGCGACTTCCTTCTTCTTTATGTGTCCCTGCAGCAGAGCGTGACTTCTGTGCCAGGCTGAGGACTGACGTGCCCCACATCACTCCTGGGCCACGATAGCATGAAAAACACGCACCCTCAAGGTTCTGCACAGGCCCTCCCAGGCAAGTAAGAAGCAGGCGAGAAGTGCGGCTATTCGTTCCTTTGATTTTTGAGAGATTCTCTGTGTGGCCACTTCTTGTCAGCCAGTCCGGATTTTAAAACAGCCAGCTCATAATTGCTTCAGTGCGACTTCTGCTGCTGTAAATCATGCCCAGCAAAGGTCTTGTCCCTGGCAGTCCTCCTCCTGCCACCTGCCTGCAGCCCCATGTGGGAGCTCATGGCGACATTAGCCTGGGCCCAGCAGGAGTGAAGAGGCAGATGTGCAAAGCAAAACCTTATCCCATGTTTCCAAAGATGGCATCCCCTCATTATCACTCCCTCCATGAAGGTGTTCTAAATGTGATTTTATTATTAAATCAGTTATCTAATATTATTAATTAAATATGAAATGTTAGAGTAAACACCAAGTCAGACTACGTATTGTGTCAGTGGAAAAGGATTTAAATTTTTGTGCTTATACTGTTAACTGAAATCTCCTCTTCTCTTTATTACTTTGTATTTTTAAGCAGCAGGAGCATCTTGCTTGTGTTTTCCAGGAAGAATTGTTGAATGGCTGACATTTGACAACATGCACCACCAGTGGCTTCTGTTGGCCGCTTGCTTTTGGGTCATTTTCATGTTCATGGTGGCTAGCAAGTTTATCACGTTGACCTTCAAAGACCCAGATGGTAGGTATGCTTTGTTGTGAAATGAATTTGGGCTACTTCACACCTTGCTGCAACACTGTCCCTAGGCACATGCACAGATGACCTCTGTCACAGAATCCAAGGACTTTAATGTCAGCAGGGACCTTAGAGGTCATGACATCCAAGGGCTTCATAATACCGAGGTGTGGGGGTAGCAGAAAGGAGCGAAGGATCTTTTCAAGCACCTGAGGGCAGAAGGTGGTGCCTGAGGAGCAGGGGGCAGGGGCCCTCCCAGCAGGTCCTGTGCCTTGCAGCCAGGTGTCTTGCAGGCTCCTACTTTGGAAGTCCTCTCTGCCTCATGCCACCATAACGGACGCAGTCACTGTGCCATCTGGGGTTCTGCACTGGTGGCCACATGTTTGAAAGTCACCTCAGCAGGAGGAGGGTCATTTAAATGTATGTTGTCAAGTTGTCTTTATACAGGCACTCACATGAGGTCATGTAAAGAGTGTCGCATTCTGTCTCAGAATTGCTGATTCTGCTTCATACTCTTGCTATTTTTTACCTAAGCCACAGTGTTTTTTCTACAAACTGGACATGCTCCCTTCTTGGGCAGTGTCCACAGCCGGCCTGAGCACAGTGAGACGCTCTATGATAGGAAGTGCTGGGCACGTGCAGGGAGGGGTGTGATGAGCTCTGCAGCGGAGGCCAGCTCCCTCCGTGGCCAGGTGAGTGAACACGAGGAGGTGAGGCAGCAGGAGGGGCCTGAGCACTTCCGCCTGATGGGGAGACACGTGGGTCTTTATTCTGCATGGTGCTCTGTGCTTCCTCCTGCTGATAGAGGCCCTGAGAAATGCATTTGCACCAGCGGTTTCCCTGACCTGTGCTGTCTATGTGACCCATGGGCTGCAGTGTCCTGCTCCACGCCGGAGAGCTCCCAGGCATGTCCCTGGCTGCGTTGAGGGCTGCCTGATGCCCCAGATCTTCTGCGCCATCCTCCCTCTGCCCCGCTCCACCTGTAGAGGGATAATAAGGTGGGAAGGCAGGTCTGCAGGGAAAAGAGGGATACCCCAACATTAGCCCACATGAGGGTTTTTCCTCCATAGTGCACTCAGTGACAGCTACTGGGCACATAGTGCTGGGGTCCTGCCTGGCTCTCATCATAGGTCCCACCTCATGAGGTTGGGGCCTTCATGAGAAAACTCATGAGATGCACACAGCTTCAGAAAGGTGCTGTTACACTGGCAGGTGTCTGGGTGGCCAGGACATCATGGAACTTCACACTCATACTGGGACTATGAGTTCTGTCAGCAGAGCCAGGGTCATTTATTGGAGGGTTTTTGGAATTTGAGATGATGATCTCAGTGTGACAGTTTGGATGTTGCTGCAGCAACTTCAGCATAGTGACAGGTCACCAATGATGGCAGTCCCTCCTGTACTTCGGAGTCATCTGAAGGACTTTGTAAGCCTTCCACTGCTTGAGACTAAGTGAATTAGAGCTTCTAGAGTGGGTTTCAGTTGGGAACCACAGATGTGGATAATAATTTGGAAATGGAAAGAGAAACAGAGCTGCTGTGAATAAGAAATAGATATTACTTGTAACTCCTCCAAATGTTTTCTCTTCATGAGGAAGGGCCTCAAAAGGCAGGTAATGAAGGTTGAATTGTTTACGGTTTATTTTACGAAAATAGGAGTATATGTAATGTATTTTAGTGGGGCTTCTATCAATAATAGTTAAATAAAATGGTTACCGCAGCACAGTGCAGCCTGTCTTGAGGCACACAGGATCTTACCTAACCGCCTTGTGTTTTAATATTATCTGGCAGAGTAAAGAACACCTCATTTCCAGCGGTGTCTGATTCACAAGGCGTTCTGCTTAATGTGTCAAGTTTAGTGCTGAACTCTTCCAGAAAATTATAGACACTGATCTCAGAAGCTAGGCAGGATCAGCCCTAGTTAAGTCCTTGGATGGGAGACTGCTTTGTAAATACTGGGTGCCTTGGGCTTAAAAAGAAAGAAAGAAAAGTGTGAATATTGGAGAAGCTTTTATGGAGGGAAAGCAACAGTGATAGTGATAGGAGGCAAAACGTATGAAGAAAGGTGGAAGGCTTGGGACTTCAAATGTGGAGGAAAGCTCTGCAGCCAGCCTTAGTACTGCTGGCCATGTATTTCCAGCTGTCTGCCTTGTGGCCAGTGGTAGGGGCCACTCTGCCCCCTGGAGTTTGGAGTGGCATGTGAGTGTGGGGTCAGTGAAGTGGGAGTACAGAGACATGGCCACTCCAGGGGCTTCAGAGCCAGCGTGGAGTGTGGGGCTGTCCAACATCCTAGCAGTGTGCAGTGAACTTAGAGAATGCGAGTCCCCTGCATTTGGCCCACTGAAGGTGTGGGGTGGTCACCATGGCACAGGACAGCCTGTCCTAATGCGCATAGGATCTTACCTAACTGCCCAGAAGTACCTGGTAAGGGTCATGAAGGTGTCTGGGAGCCGAATTCTGATGAAGGAACAGTGCTGGTATGCAGGCTGTCTTCCCAACCTGTGTGGTTCAGCTGGGCTCTGGTTAAGCCAGAGAAGTTACACACTCAGCACCCACCTCTGCAGCTAACAGAGGGGCCCTGGGGGCAGGCTGGTGCAGGCATCTCCCACCTGGGTCCTGCCCCTCAGGTGCTGTGGCTAGTGGGTAAGGTCCTAGAGCCTCATGGGCCCTCTGTCTGAGGGGACAGTTGAAAGTCAGCCCACTGGTGGATCTTGGAGCAGTACAGGAAACTGAAAAGGATTTGTAAACATGGCCATAGGGTTTCTCACGTGTTGGAGTTTACTTCATACGTGTTCACAGCGTACTTGCTTCTGAACAGAAGCCTGTTGTGAAGCATCGTTACGGGAAGTAACCTATAACACGGCGGGATCCTCCATGAAGGGGCTTCCTTTCCTGTGGAGCCGGTGGAGAATCCTTGGCCTCAGTGTTCTGGGGCTGCTCCTTCCAGCTCTGCCCTCCGGGAAACGGGCCCTGCCTGGGAATCCCAGTCTGTGGACACGCATCTTCTCGCCTACCTGTTCATCATGATTTCTCCTGTCACTTGAGCCAATGGGAAAAGCACATTTGTCTTGAACTGCTGTTTAAAGCAACACTTAACCATTTTTTTACATTTTATAATCTCTCTTCAGCTCAGCAGTGGAACCGCAGTGGTATTTGTGGCAGTGATTTATCTTCCATTAACAAATTTCTGTGTCACATTGAAGTAGGATCAGGTGTTATAACTAGACATTAT
Source organism: Galagoides demidoff (assembly GCA_963574575.1). Lineage (NCBI taxonomy): Eukaryota > Metazoa > Chordata > Mammalia > Primates > Galagidae > Galagoides > Galagoides demidoff. The sequence goes on from CAUYQV010018260.1 coordinate 26,982, forward strand.
CACAGGAAAATAAATCCCACTCAGCAGTGGGAATTTGATGGCATGGGATGTCGAGACTCAGAATCAAAAATGACATCCTCGTGGATCTGGTGTGTTTGTAGACACTGATTTTTCTTCTCTCTCCTATTTGACTTCCTCTTCCAATCTTTTGCCTGTGGTAGCCCCTCCATTCTGTTGTAGGCTGCTTGGACATGGAACACCACTGGGTTGTCCCCACACTCCTCCACCCAGCACAAGCTGGGGACAAAAGACATGTGTGTGATGGAGTCATGAGGCTCAGCAGCTGGATACACAGCGGCATCACTGACAGGAGGGGCTGTGATTGCTTCTAGAAAAACAAGCAGTACATCACTTGGCAAATTTAAGCATTTTGTAAAACATTGTAAACACGGTGCCTATAACAAAAGTAAGCTAAGATGTCGTGCACACACTCAGCCACACCTTGAGGATTGGAATCCTGAGTCCTCAAGCCAGGGACTTGCTCCTAGGACTCCGGGCAGAGGGAGGGACCTCTCCAAGAACACAGTGGGAACAGTGCGTCTACTGAAAATAAACAGCTCTTGACAAAGCGGCAGAAAAAGAAATTCACGGGTTAATGATGCTGTCAGTTTTATCTGAACCTGGTTGAATCAGGGTTGGGTAAGTTGGAATCAGGAAGTTTAAAGTCATAGAAGTGTTAAAATTGGGGACCGACTGGTAGTGTGTGTGGCTTCAGATGTGAGGCACTTCACACTGCCAAAGCGTTCTGCATGGTTGTGAAATACGAAACAGGTTGCGTTTCACAAGTTCATTGATAGTTGGTTATTTAGACTTCAGGATACATCCCCCTATCAAATGTTACTAAGAAAGCTGAGGTTTCTACAAAACCCAGTTAGTGTCACTACTCAGAGGTCAGAAGTGACAGTCGTGATGGAGGATGATGGACAGACACATGGTTCTCTGGGAACCCTTGGAGTGTGCCCTGGTCTGTTTTCATCCCATACACAGTACTCTTCTGTCTTTACTGCAGGGACAGAGCAGCCCCTCCATGCATCTCTGGTTAGGCCTGCATGTAGATGCAACCATAGAAAAAAGGAAGCAAGGTTCTAGGGCAGGGGTCCTCAAACTTTTTAAACAGGGGCCAGTTCACTGTCCCTCAGACCTTCGGAGGGCCGGACTGCGGGCCCCGGGACGAGTCGGCTGCTAAACAGGACCCGCAGCAGCGGCTAAAACACCAGCAGGCCGGATAAATGTCCTAGGCAGGCCGCATGTGGCCCATAGCCCATAGTTTGAGGACGCCTGTTCTAGAGGGTTCATAAGATGTGAGGCAGAGAGATTGCACTAGAATCAAGTAACTGGGCTCGGCTCCTATGGCTCAATCGGCTAAGGCGCCAGCCACGTACACCTAAGGTGGCGGGTTCGAATCCCCAGCCTGGGCCTGCCAAAACAACAATGATGGCTGCAACCAAAAAATGGCCGGGTGTTGTGGCGGGCACCTTGTGGTCCCAGCTGCTTGGGAGGCGGAGGCAGGAGACTCTGTGATGCCATGGCACTCTACCCAGGGGGATAGCTTGAGGCTCCATCTCGGGGGGGGGGGGGGAACCTAGAATCAAGTAACTGGGGTGTAAGAGGCAAAGAGACTGTCATTGTAGTCCCAGCACTTGGAGGATCAAGTTCATCCTACCTCAGGGAAGAAAGACGTGGCAGGGAGGCCACTTGGGTGTGCAAGAGGGAGGGACCTTTAACAGTCCCAGGCTTGGGACTGCAGGACAACTATGGGCTAAGTACGGGTATTAATGGCCCAAGAGGAATAGGCTTATAAATTTAAAAAGTGAAACATACTTTTGTATAACCAACTTTTATGCTTTGGATAGCCAATTTTTGTTTCTAATTATATACTAGCCTCTGCAAAATTTTGAAATGTAAATGTTTCTTTGTTTATAGAGAATTAAGGATTATCCTTAAATTCTATCCCAAAGGTTTCCCCAAGATCAGTTTGTTGTAAATTATCACTCTGGACAAACACTTTATAAGATTTTTCTAGTCCCTGATTTTTAAACCAATGTGTAAGCCCTAATTTGACTTGGCCTTTTTAAAATTAAGCGTTTTATTCTGAGATCATTGTGAAGTCACATACAGAGAGACACCCAATGCTCCCTTTACTAGTTTCCCCCAAAGGTAACATCTTGTGAAACTCTGGGGCAGTGCCGCAGCTAGGATATTGGCATGGATGCAGTCAAGTGGAGGCCCCTTCCATCACCAGCCCTACCCCTCTAACCAGCACCAGCCCCAGCCCTGACCCCTGCCAACCACTAACCTGTTCCCTTCTCCATAATCTTGTCATTTCAAGAACATTGTGTATGTATGTAACCTTTTAGGATTGGCTTTTTTCATTCAACATAACAGTTCTTTCCTTGGAGTTTCATCCAACTTGTTGCTTGCTTCAGTGGTTTCTTCCTTTTTACTGCTGAATGCTATTCCATGGTGTGGTCATTCTACTGCGTGTCAGCCACTCACCAGGTGAAAAACACCTGGCTCACTTCCAGTTTGGAACTATTACAAATGAACTACTGTGAACATTCATGTACAGGATTTTTTCTGAATATAAACTTCCATTTCTGTAGATTAAATGCCGAGGATTTAATTGCTGGATTGTATGATAGTTGCATGTTTAGTTTTTCAAGAAACTGCCGAAAGATTTTCCAGGCTTGCTATACACTGCTTTTCTTTCCCACCAGCAACATAGGAGTGATCAAGTTTCTCCACGTCCTCACCTGTCATTTGGCATTTTTACTATTTATTTGTGTAGCCTTTCTGATAAGTGTGTAGTGGTATCTCATTGTGGTTTTAACCTGCATGTTCTCACAGCTAACAATGTTGAACATCTTTTCGTGTGTTTTATTTGCTGTTCGTATGTCCTGTGCCATGAAATACCTGTATATGTCTTGGCCGTTTTCTAATTGGATTGGTTGATTTTTTTAATTGTTGAGTTTTGAGAGTTCTTTATATATTCTAGATACTAGTCCTTTGTTAGGTAGTGTGGTTTGTCATAGCTTGTTTTTTTCCACTTCAAATGGCCTTTCACAGAGTAGGTTCTCTGTTTTGTTTTTAATCTTATAGTTTTATGTTTCACATTTAAGTCTGTGATCCATTTTGAGTTCGTTTTTAATAGGGTATAATGTTTAGATAAAGATTCAATTTTTTTTTTTGTCTGTACATATCCAATTGCTCAAGCACCATCTGTTGAAAAGACTGTCTTCCTCCACTGAATTGTTTTTGTACCTTTGTCAAAAATCAGTCGGGCATCTTTGTGTGGATCTATTTCTGGAGCTTCTGTCCTGTGCCACTGTTCTCTATGCCTGTTCCTCCTTGAGAAGACATTTTAACCTCTCTGTCTTCCAGCATACAGTGCCAAACAGGAGTTTCTGTTCCTGACAACTATGCCAGAAGTAGGGAAGCTGGCAGAAGAGAAGCACTTCCCCGAAGAACTGAAGGTAGGCACAAGCCAGGCAACGACGCTGACCCCTCTGACAGGACCGATGCAGCTTCCCTCAGGCAGCCCTCGCACAGCGGCTGGCCTTCCCAGAGTCTGTGCTCTCTCTGCCACTGGTTTTCACTTATCAAATCCTGCTTTATAGCAGCTGCTTCTGTTACTTCTGTTTGGGGAGGTACAATGTCACACATTTCTGTTCCTCACAGTACTTACACATCACGGATGCTCTGTAGATGTCGGTTGTGCTGGATTCCTGACCATCTGAGCATGAGCCTCACCAGGGGAATGGAGAGCACCCAGCAAAGTACAGAGAAACTGGGAGTGGGAAAAGATACCTGACCCAGAGTCATGGAATTTTAGAGGAAGAAGGGCCCTTGAACAGCAGAGCAGCTATGCCAGCCTCCAGATTGTATGGATGAGAGGACTGAGTCTAGGAAAACGCCTAATCCTCTAAGTCACATGGGCATTACTGGCGGAGCCCAACCTGCTTGCTGACTTTAACCCAGCTCTTGCCTGGCTTAGAATTCTGACTTCACATCTTTCTCTGCAGGCTCCTTTTGCATGTAAATTCCCAATAGTCCCCTGGCCAGGGTGAGAAATGTACTCTTGAAGAGCCCCTCTTACTTGCTGTGTTTTTTGTTTATTTAATTTCAAAATATTAAGAGGGTACAGATGATTTAGGTTGCATGGATTGCTTTTGTAATGCTTGAGTCCTGGCTATAGGTGTGCCCATCACCCAGACAGTGTTCATAGTGCCCATTAAGTAGGTTTTTCTACCTCCCTTCTGCCCCCTCCCCCTGATTGATTCCCCTCAAGTTTTACTTCCCTCTGTGCACGTGTCTGCTCATTGGTTAATGCCGGCTTAATAGTGAGTACACATGGTGACTCTGGGATGGGAACCCTGCAGCCTTAAGGCAGAATGTGGCCTAGTAGGTCATTAAGCACAGCCTTTTGACTGAATCTGAATTTTATAGAACAAACAAATACTTTTATTAAAAGGGATACAGCAAAAAGGTTTTCTTGGATCAGTACCCATAGCACAGTGGTTATGGCACTAGCCACATGCGCCAAGGCTGGCAGGTTTAAACCCAGCCTGGGCCTGCTAAACAACAATGATAACTGCAATAAGAAAATAGCCAGGCATTATCTTGGGCACCTGTAGTCCCAGCTGCTTGGGAGACTGAGGCAAGAGAATCCCTGAAGCCCAAGAATTTGAGGTTGCTGTGAGCTGTGATGCTATAGCACTCTATCAAGAGGGACATAGTAAGACTCTGTCTCAAAAAAAAAAAAAGGTTTTCTTGCCTCCTTTGGTGCTTAAAAAAGAACAATTTTGAGATCAGAAGGTACGGGTTCCCCACCACTGAATGGTCTCCAGTTCTATCCAGATGGTTGAAAAGGTATAATTCATCCTTTTTATGGCTGAGTAGTACTGCCTGGTATACATATACATTTTATTAATCTACTCATGAATTGATGGGCACTTGGGTTGATTTCCACATCTGTGCAGTTGTGAATTGTGCTGCAGTAAACATTTGAGTGCAGGTATCTCTTTGATGAAAGTCTTCTTTTCCTTTGAGTAAATACCAAATAGTGAGATTGCTGGATCAATTGATAGGTCTACTTTTAGTTCTTTGAGGGATCTCCAAACTGTTTTCCATAGAGTTTGTACTAATTTGCAGTCCTACCAACAGCGTATAAATACTCCTTTCTTGCTGCACCCATGCCAGCATCTGTTGTTTTTGGACATTTTAATAAAAGCCATTCTGATTGGGGTAAGGTGATACCTCATTGTGGTTTTAATTTGCGTTTTCCTAATGAGAAGTGACACGGAGCATTTTTTTATTTATTTATTGACCATTTTTCTTTCTTCTTTTGGGAGGCTTCTGTTCTTGTCTTTTGATCACTTTTTAATAGGAATTTGGGGGGTTTTTTTTCTTGCTGATTTGCTGAGTTCTTTGTAAATTCTGATTAGTAGCCCTTCATCCAGTGTGTAGCTTGTGAATATTTTCTCCCATTCTATAGGTTATCTATTTGCTCTGTTGATTGTTTCCTTAGATGTGCAGAAGCTTTTTAGTTTAGTCAAATTCCGTTTATTTATTTCTGTTATTGCCACGATTGCCATTGGGGTCTTAGTCATAAATTCTTTGCTTAGGCCACTATCAAGAAGAGTTTTTCCTACATTTGTCTCTAGAATTTTTATGGCTTCATGCCTTAGATCTAAGTCTTTTATCCATCTTGAATTGATTCTTGGAGTGATGAAAGGTAGGAGTCCTATTTCATTCTTCTTTCTGTGGATATCCAGTTTTCACAGCGCCATTTCTTAAACAGAGCTTCTTTTCCCCCAGTGTACATTGTCTGCTTTGTCAAAAGTCAGTTGGTTGTAGGTAGATAGATTTATATCTGGGTTCTCTGTTCTGTTCTGTTGGTCTTTGTCTCTATTTTTGTACCAGTATGGTGCTGTTTTGCTGTTTTACTATAGCCTTGAAGTATAATTTGAAGTTTGGTGATGTGATGCCTCCAGATTTGCTCTTTTTCCTTAAGATTGCTTTGGCTGTTCAAGCTCTTGTCTGGTTCCAAACGAAGCATAGAGTTATTTTTTCTAAATCTGTGAAATATAAGTTTAGTGGTTTGATAGGTATTCCATTGAGTTTGCAGATCATTTTGGATCATATGGACATTTTAATGATGCTGATTGTGCCTGTCCATGAGCATGATAAGTCTTCCCATTTGTTTCGTATCCTTTGAGATTACTTTCCTCACACTTCCATAGTTCTCCTTGTAGAGATCTTTCACCTTCTTGGTTAAGTATATTCCTAAATATTTTATTTTCTTTGTTGCTATTGTGATTGGTATTGAATCTTGGATTTGACTCTCAGCTTGACAGTTGTTAGTATATAGAAATGCTACTGATTTATATACATTGATTTTGTATCCTGAGACTTTGCTGAATTTCTTAATCAGTTCCAATAGGCTTTTGTTGGAATTGTTGGGGTTTTCTATATATAAGATAATATCATCAGCAAAGAGCAATAGTTTGAATTCCACCTTCCTGATTTGGGTACTCTTAATATTCTTCTCTTGCCTGATCATTCTGGCTGTAACTTCCAGCACTATGTTGAATAGAAGTGGTGACAGTGGGCATCCTTGTCTTGTTCCTTTTCTTAGGGGGTATGCTTTTAATTTTTCCCCATTCAGCTTGATATTGGCTGTGGATTTGTTATATATGGCATTTATAATTCTGAGATATGTTCCTTCTATGCCTAGTTTGTTAAGAAACAACATGTTGTATTCTGTTGAATGCTTTTTCTGCATTTATTAAAATGATCATATGGTCTTTGTCTTTGCTTCTTTTTCTGTGGTAAATCATATTTATTGATTTACATATGTTGAACCATCCTGGCATCCCTGAGATGAAGCCCTTTGGTCCTCTTAGATTATTCTTTTGATGAGCTATTGAAATTCCATTTGCTAGTATTTTGTTGAGGATTTTTGCATCTGTATTCATATTAGATATTGATCTGTACTTTTCTTTTTTTGTTGTGTCCTTTCTTGGCTTTGGTATCAAGGTGACACTTTTCTTCTTCAGATGTTTTTATTCAATATTTATTTTTAATTTCAGATAACGTGAAGGTATAAACAACTAGGCTACAATGTTTGCAGTCCCTCTTATAGTTGAGTCCTGCAACCAAGGAGTGTGCCATCTACCCTTACATTGTGCCCATTAAGTGGGAGCACACCCATCACCTTCCCTCCTCCCCTCTATCCCTGTGACACTGGTTTTATAGAATTAGTTGGGAAGAATTCCTTTCTTCTCAATATTATAGAAATAATTTCTGTATTATGGGTACCAGGTCTTCTTTGTAGGTCTGACAGAATTCTGCTATGAATACATCTGGTCAGGGCTTCTTCATTGGGAGATTTAATATTATGATTTCTATTTCATTGTTGCTTATTGATCTGTTTAGGAATTCTGTTCTTCCTGGTTGAGTCTTAGGAGGGTGGGTGTTTCCAGGAACTTGTCCATTTCCTCTTTTTTCTCTAGTTTGTAAAGATTTGTATACTATTCATAGATGATGTTTTATATTTCTGGAGTCTCAGTTGTATTGTCACCTTTTCCGTTTCTTACTGAGCTTATTTGGGTCCTTCCTTTCCTGTTCTTGGTTAATCTAGCAAGAGGTCTGTTGATTTTGTTTATCTTTTTGAGGAACCAACTTTTTGTTTTGTTTAAGCCTTTGGGTTTTTTGTTTGTTTTCTAATTCATTTAGTCCTGCTCTGACTTCTTATTTCTTCTCTTATGCTGTCTTGGGGTTTGGTTTGTTCTTCCTTTTCTAGTTCTTTGAGATGTGATATTAGGTTGTTAATTTGTGATCTTTGTGTCTTTTTGATGTAAACAATTAAGGCTATGAATTTTCTTCTGAAAATGCTTTTTTCTGTGTCCTATAGATTTTGATGTGTTCCCTTTGTCTTGTGTTCCCTTTATCATTCAATTCAAAGAATTTGTTTGCTTTCTATCTTAATTTCATTCTTGAACCAATAATCATTCAATAGCAGGTTATTTAATTTTTATAACTTTACATAGTTTTGAGTGCTTCTGTCATGATTTTTACTTTATTCCACTGTGGTCTGAAAAGGTACATGGTATGATTTCAATTGTTTGTATTTGTTGAGACCTGTTTTGTGGCCTCACATATGATCAGTCTTGGAGAATGTCCTGTATACCGCTAAGAAGAATGTGTATTCTGTAGTTTGGGAGTAGAATCTATAAATCTCTGTTAGGGCCAATTAATTTAGAATTTGGTTTGAGTCCATTGTTTCCTTATTTATGCTTTAGATGATTTCTCTAACTCTGGTAGTAGCACATCGAGGTCCCCTGGAATGGTGGTATTTATTTTTTTCTTTAGCTGTAGTAAAATTTGCTTTATGTATCTGGACACTCTTTTGGTGGATGCATATATATTAGGATTGTTATGTCTTCTTGTTGAATTGCTCCCTTTACCATTATAGAAGGACCCTCTTTATCTTTCTTTACCTTTGTTGGCTCAAATTTAATTTTATCTGATATGAAAATAGCTACACCTATTCTCTTTTGACATCTATTTGTGTGGAATTTTTTTTTTATCCTTTCATGTAGAATCTATGTGTGTCCTTGTGGTTTAGATGTGTTTCCTGGAGACAGCAAAGACTTGTGTTTTTTCATCCATTCAGCCAGCCTGTCTTTAGAGAGAGGCATTCAGTTCATTAATGGTAATTGATAACATTGATATGTATAATGTTAGTCTGTTCATCCTGGTTGATAGTCCCTTATTTCTTTGTCTTACCTCTTATTGTATTGTTTTATAAAAGTTAGGAATTTTTTTTTTGGGGGGGGGGGTTAGCTGAATTTACACTGGTGTGTATCTGTTGTGCTGATTTGTGAATAGTCCTGTTCTGTTTTGAGGACAGCAGGTCTAGTCATGGCATATTCCCTCAGTGTTTGCTTGTCTGGAAGAGTTAATTTCTCTGTCAATTATGAAATGTAGATTTTCAGGAAATAAAATTCTAGGCTGGAAGTTCTATTTAATCCTTCCCAATACAATTTTTCTGCCACTCACATACACCCCAGCTCTTATTTATTTTGGGTGGGAAAGAGGTTGATGAATTACTTATAATTATCCTACAACTTTGAAAGAGAAAAACATAAATATGAACTCACTTGATGATTTTATTGTCTATTTTAGGTTACATGAAACAAAGTGTTTTTGCTTATTTTTGTTTATAAATGTTTTGAATGTTCCCTTTGTCTTCAAGCAATCTCCAGGATAAAGTCCAGGCTCCTTCTTGAATGTCTCACAGTAAAAGATGGTATCTCTCCTTCCACTTTTCTCGTTTCTTCTGCAAACCATGCAATTTTTTGTTGATTTTTTTCATTTTTCATTATAAAATACATCTTCCCATTTACCCTTTCTTCAGTGTCAGAAGATGATGGTCTTCCCTCTTTCTAGAATTTCTGATCCTCACATTGCTCACATGCTGAGTGATGAGATTTCTCCTGTAAGAAAGGTGTGTCTGCACTTTTTCTCCACTCTCCTTCTTATCTAATGAGTAAAGGATGTAGCTGTTCACAACTGCAACTTCCATCAGCCAGAAGAATAATTTTTCCACCTTTTGTAGGACCTCCTTGTAAATCCCTAACATCCACAATACTGATCAGCTCTGTCCACTCCTCCCATAAACTGTGCATCCTAAAAGAACTGTCAGTTTTTTAATTGAACAGGCTGTTTCTTCTTATAACCAGTGATCAACCGTGTTTGAGGGCCAAAGAATGTGCTAAGCATCATCACTAACCTCTTGTCATGAATGAGAGGCACATCATTTTCATATCACATAATTTACATTCCTGAAGTTTCTTCTTTTTCAGATAACTTGGAAAATCCTTCCTAAAAGCCATACCTGTTTCTGTTATATATATTTTCATTATATGCAATTTCTGAGCTCTGGACGTCTTCTGACATCAGAGCAGAACAGGAAAATCATCAAGTGTCTGACATAAGATTGGAAAGGGTTGAGTTGATTGAAGATGGGGTTCCAATGCCTTCTGACAGGTATTCCACTGAGAAATTTGCAATTAACCTGATAAGTTTTCCTTTGTCAGTTATTTGATGCTTTTGTCTTGGCTGCTTGCAGAATTTTCTCTTTCATTTTAACTTTGGCCAAATTGATTACTGTGTGTCTTAGAGATGATGTATTTTCTATGAGTCTTTCTGGTGTTCAATATTCATCTTGTATCAGAATGTCTGAAGTTCTAGTGATAGATACCAAGGAAGTTTTCCTCAGTAATTTCCTCAAGTAGATTTTTCGTGCTTGTAGCTCTTTCTTCTTCTCCCTCAAACATACCTATAATTCAAATGTTTGTTCACATAGTTGCATATCTCTCTTAAGTGATTGCTCAGACTTTTTATGCTCTTCTTTGCTTCTTTAAATGACTGGGTTATCTCAAGAGCCTTGTCTTCCAGCTCTGAGACTCTTTCTTCTCCTTGGTTTAGACTACTGTTAAAGCTTTCTGCTGTGTTTTGAAATTCCCTAGATGACTCTTTCCTTTCCTTAACTTCTATTGTATCTCTTGTGTTGTCTAGCCCTCTAGTGACTTTTTCCACTGATTTACTGAATTTTCTTTTCTTTTTTTTTTGGCTTCTTTTTATTGGTTTTCAACTATCTCTTCAATTCCATTCACCTTCTTTGCAGTCCATATTCTGAAATCCCTTTCTTTTATTTTCCCACAAGGAAAGTGCCACTACTGTAGTTCCTTGTGTTACCTTGAGGGTGTCAAATTATTTTGTTTTTCATGTTGCCAGGCTTCTTTTGCTGGTTTCTTCGCATCTGGCTCCTCTTCTCTGAGCTCTGATTAATAGGATTGCAGGGCCCCTGTTCTCCTTTGCTGGGAACTTTCTCTAACCAAGTCCTGGAGTGATGGCTCCTCAGGTTTGCAGGGTCCTGAGTGAAGTATTGGACCTCATGGAGGTTCTGCCAGTCTAGCAGTAGTAGTAGAGTCTTGGGATCCAAGCACAACTCTGGGGTCTGTGAGATGGAGTTGCAGGCCTAGCAGGAATCCTGGAGCTGCAGGGACAGATCCTCAGACTCAGGCACGGTGAGAGCTTCACAGCAGGCTCTGTGGATTGGGGGGCAGAGCAACCCACCTTTGAGGGCTATTCACCAACATGGGGACTGCTGTTGCCCATTTGTGCAGGCAGGGGTTTATCTCAGCAATCCAGAGTCTGTGTAGGTGGGCTGGTTCTGCTGGTCAGCCATGGTTCTCTCCCCACACCTAAGACACACTGAGTCGGTCACCCCAGGCTGCCAAGTGTCTCAGGCATCGCCTCTGTTCAGTTCCCACACTGGGGAGAAGGCGTGCTCAGCCCCTAGCCACCAGGGATGACATGAGGGAGTATCTGTTCCCTCCCCAGGCTGGTAGGGGAGATGCTAAGGTTAACTGCTAGAGGGCTGGGTCCTGAGCAGACCTGGCTGCATGTGCCAGAGCAATCAAGATGGCATTGGTTGCAGAAGCCTGGGGATTGGCAGCCACCAGAGTTGTGCAGTAGAAGAGGGAGACCCATCACAGATCAAGCTACCTGCAACTTTTGTTTCTCTCCTAGAAAGCAGTGTCCCTTTAGGTTGCTTCTATCCTGTCTTCACCTCTTCGCAGTAGTGTGAATTGTATTGTTAATCTCCAAGACAGAAGGTGATACTTCTGAGTAAGAATTGGCCACCCCCTGTTTAACTAAGTTAGGAGATGATGTCTGTGATGATCTATAGAGTTGTTTCCCCTGTGGTTGATGCTTGCAAGAAACAGCCAGTGGCAGAGATGTTCTTTTTTGCCTGTAATAAGTTCTAGTCCCTCAGGTGGGGTACCTGAGTTCCTCAGGCTTTGAGAGGGGCCCTATGTCTCCCAGGGGGTTGCTTGATCGCCCCAGCAGAGGTGGGTGGAGGGGCGAGGCTGGGCATGGTTAGGTTGTGTGATCCTGGAGGGCTCTGAGATCCTAGAAGGCTCTTCAAAGCCTTGGCAGGGCTCAGAGGGCATTTTCCTGGCCCCTAGGGTGAGCCACTGGGAGAAGGGTTGAGGCTTGTTCTCCAAACCTAGATGACTGCCCATAAGGAAGAGGCCACAATTCCCCAACTGGCTGTCAGGAGTGAGCTCCATCCCTCTTGTGTCAACTCTGCCCTCTGGTGTCAGGTTGCACCAGGGCATACCTGAACACACTCAGTTTCTATGGCACCCTGGTCTGGGATCTTCCCTGCCAAGAGACCCTAGTCAGACAATGCAGCTTTCCCATAGGGGAGACAGTGTTTCCTCAGATGTCCATGTCTCAGATGGGCATACATCTCTGAGAAATGCTGGCAGGCAAAGAGCTCCCAGATTGGGCACCCCAAGGTCCTCAAGGGGAGAGTTATGCTCCCTACTCTCTATGGAAACCTCAGACTGGAGGATACACCAGCTAGGGAGAGATGGCCACTCACCAAATTCTTAGCTCAGACTGCTCTTCTACTTGCAATGGGTGGGGAAGAGGCAGGAAAGGACAAGAGTGTAAATGGTAAAAAGCCACCCCTCTGGCCTCTAGGGTCACACTCCTTCGAGGGGAACCCTGCATGGAATGTCCAAGGTCTACAATCACTCAAGTTCTCCCCACAATTCTGTCATCACTGCCATGCTTGGGCTCATGGGCTGAAAAAGCTCCTAAGCTTCTAAGTAACTTGGTAGCCTGATGAGCTCTGAAGGAGTGTGGCAGGGAGAGGTTTCCCCCTCTCACCTGCCACCTACACTGGGCTCCGAGCCTCTCTGATTTGATCCTCGCTGTGTCTTTTCTTCCTTCATCCTCTCCTCTGCTTTGCAGTCTTCCTCCATGAGGTCCCTGGCAGGCTCCAGCACGCCTTTCTCTGGCCTTTCTCTGGCTGTGTCCCCTCTCCCTTCTCCTTTCTCTGAAACCCTGGCAAGGGATGTCTCCCGTCAGCTTTCTTGCCTCCTCCTTCACTTGCCAACTTTTATTCTAGATCTGGATGGTTGAGGTTACATTTGTTGCCAAAGGAAGGAAATGAATCAAGCAGGTTGTAAAAATGTTTATCAGCCCAGAATTAAGCTGCAGAGAGAAGGATGCCTTCTGTCTGTGATTGGCAGTCTAAGGGTGACAGATTAGAACCCGGTAAAAGTAGAAAGCCTATACCTGGTCAGAGGAGAGTGCTGTGGAGTTTACTTCTGTCAGGACATTGAGGTATAGAGATCAAGTCTGCAGAGGTCTGAGAGGCCCAGAAATGTTGCTTTTAGGTTGAGGCATCCCAAGGCAAAAGAAAAGAATTTGGATGGGCTCTATACAGACGAGAAATGAAAGAGCCTAGAGAACATAGGAGGGCAGCTTCAGTGGGATGAGTTACGGAAAACATGGATAAAAACAAAGGAGGGCAAGCCTTTTTGCAAAGTCCCCTTCTCTTCCCACCTTCTTTTGGGATAAATGAGCAAGAGATGGGATCCTTGAGGGAATGAAGTTAACTTAGACCCTTCTTGCAAGAGCAAGGAGAATGACTGGTGTGGCTTCCAGAATTCTGTGGCAGGTGGAGGGCAGAGGGCAGCAGGTGCAAGCAGCAGGGTCATGTGGGAAGGATCAAAGGCCACTCACAAAGGACAGAGGGAGTAAGTCTATAGGCACCTGCTCTCACTTCCCAGAGGACCTCAACTCTGAAAGTAGGCTGTCAGGAATCTCCAGATGTGCTTCCCTGTACCCCAAGAAATTCAGTTACAGACCTGAGGGAGAAAGAATGCCCTGACAGAGGTTGTGGAGTGTAAGGGAGTTTGGTTATGGTAGGTCCATGAAGGAAGAAGAGTGGGTTCCCACGTTTCCAGGGTCTTTGTTCTACTGCATTCTAAGGCTCACACCCTCTTCCCCATCTGGTAACTGACTCAGTCCCTAGGGAGGACAAATTGTTACAACTGCCCGGTAAATGGATTGCCTGGCAAAGCTAGTGCATTTAAAAAGATATAAGAGGGGTATTTTGGTCCATTCAATAAAGTTCATTTGGAGGGACCCTCTGCTTTGTGATCTTGGGAAGAATTTCTATGTAGCATTAAGGGGAGAAATAATAGAGGTAGCTGCAACAGCATTTCAACACGCTGAGAAACAGGGCCACCGCCAGGGAGCGCTGAAGGGCTGGGTGAGGCACACAGCTCGGTTCACAAGGGCCCTCCTGCCTCTTCTTGGAGAAGATGGTGATGTGAGCAAGGAGGGGATTTTAACTGACTGAGGACACAGGTCTCTGAGCAACTTTTGTGTACAGAGTCACGGGTGTTCTCAGCTGACCCCAAGTGGAGTAGACACCCAACAGGCAGTTGCAGAAGTGGCCCTGCCACCTAGCAAAGCAGCGGCCTCTGGGTGCATGCACGCCCAGAGGGACGTGTGCCCTCATTGGCTTTTTCATCCTTTGGGGCTTTATTTGCTTTTCCTAGCATGCAGATTCCAAACACCTTTTTTGATTTGTTTCCTTTTTTTAAATCAATCTTTTTCCAAGAAGGAAAGTCAGATGAAGTAAGTTTGCTTGTGTTTCTTGCCCACTGTGCAGTCATGTCCATGCCTTACCAGCACAGTGGGCAGGCCCTGAGGAAGGCCTAGAAAGTGGCTGGGATAGTGGTTTTCAGCCTGTGAAAGGGGAGGAAGCGGAAACGAGAAAAACTAGATGGTGAGGAAGGGACCGGCCAACAGGAGTGTTTCCTGCATCTTTTTAACCACCCTTGTGCCTGTCTTGCCACCTGTCCCCTGCAGCCCACCGGGAAGGTGCTTCTGGATAGCCGCCTTGTTCAGCCCCTGGTCTACATGGAGCGCCTGGAACTCATAAGAAACGTCTGCAGGGATGAAGCCCTTAGGAATCTCTCTCACACTGCTATCTCCAAGTTTGTCCTGGACCGAATATTTGTCTGTGACAAGCACAAGATTCTTTTCTGCCAGACTCCCAAAGTGGGCAACACCCAGTGGAAGAAAGTGCTGATTGTTCTAAATGGTATGTTAGAACAAGGCCAGTGAACGTCTATCTGGGATGTCCAGGGTTGGCCTGGGCGGGGGACACCAGAGAGGAGTCAGGAGGGGTGGTTTCTCCAGAAAGGCCCGGCAGCCCCACAAACAGTTCTCTGTCATTGCTGTTTCCTGTTAGTGTTGTGCTTTGAAAGTTGGTAGGGTTCATTTAGGCACTGATTCTTTTCAAAGAGACACAGGCAAGGTCAGGAGCTCCTTGCCTTTCATGGTGGAATCCCCACCCTAGGCACCTTGCCCACCCTGTTGGTCCTCTGTCTTCTTTTCAACTTCCTGAGCTGATTCTCACAGCTGTGTGCTCTGTCCTGAGTGAGTCAGGGGCCCCCTGCTGATCTCCCAGGGACTTCCCTCACAGTCCCTTCTGCAGTGAGGAGAGGACCCTGCCACGGAGCCTGGGGCCTTTTCACCTGCAGGCCACATATTCTGTGTTGGTTGCGAAAAAAGAAAGTGTACCCTATTTTACCCTAAGCATTTGTATTCAGAGGGGTTAGCTTGCTTCAGGAAAAATCTGATGTTTGCTGGGGAACAAATTATATCACCAAAAAGTGGCCTCGTGCACTACAGTTCTGATTACTCACCTGTCTTCAGGTACCATGTTTGTTGGTTGGTTTAAATTAGCCTGAACTGACCCAAGATGATTATGGGCTCTGTCTCTTAAATTCAGCTTTGAAAGGAACTTAGTTCCAGCTGACAGCAGTGGGCCTCCTAGATTAGGAATCACATCTTGGGGCCTCAAGGTGGGTGGCCCTGGTGTTCTTATCCTCAGTGTTGGCTACTGTTTGGCCTTTGCACTGGTTGGTCGGGGGAGAAAAGGGTGATACCACTTCTTGTGACCATCGGGTGTTTAACTAATGTGCTCCCGGAGTAGTGTGATAGCATGTTGGGCTTTTGAAATTGGAGAACAAGGTCACAAGTTAAATAGAAAACAAGGATTACCCACGACGACCAGGCTGCCACAGTGTGAAGTATCATACTATAACAAGATGAGCACCACTCACCGGTGGACTTGCAGGTCATCTAAGGAAGAAGGACATCTTCAGTCATCCTTAGATGCCCCTGACGGGGACAGGTCCGTGGGTGGGTGCAGGTGCAAATTCATAGTCTGCATTGAGAAGAGTGAAAATACCTGCCCAGCCGACAGCCCCAGGGTGCCCTCCCAGGTCCCATTCAGTAGCCTGGACCCAGCACTGAGCCTGGATGACAGACTGGCTATTGACGGTGCCTGCCTTCTCCTCAGACAGTCTTGTGCTCCCGTGACTCCTGACTCTGCAACTCCCACAACTTCAGCCAGACTTTTCCAGCATCAGAAGTCTTTGCCACTTGCCAATGCGGGATGCTGTAGCTCTCAGATGGCCTGGAGGATGTGCTGGGAGAGATCTCCACCATGATGGGGCTGTGACGGTGCTGTGGGCAAGCATTAGTGCTGTGTTCACAGTCCTGCCCCATCCATCTCAGCATAGGCCAAGTATTGTTGGTTTGGGGAATTCTGCCTGCATGCAGCAATTTTCCCTTAATGGTGGATTTAGCCCCATTAAGTCCTTTGCCAGGGAGTAAACACTGCCAGTATTGCTACCCTTGGTCTCTTATCCTATCGGCAGAAACAGTTGGAATTCAAAATCCTAAATTTAGATACTTAGCAAGTTTTTCATACATGCCATGGGCAGCACGGGGCCTGAGGTCAGAGATGAACAGGTATCTTCTCTGAGGGTTGCGCCAAGGTGGCCAACACACAGTTCTGTTTTCTTCCCAGGAGTGTTTCCTTCCATTGAAGAGATACCCGAAAATGTGGTCCATGACCATGAGAAGAATGGCCTCCCTCGCCTCTCTTCCTTCAGTGACGTGGAAATTCAGAAGCGGTAAGAGTAGCTTCTTCAAATGTAGGAGGGTGGATTTTGAAAACCTGAGAAGAAATTTTGCCAACACCCCAGGCTTGGGTCTGTACTTGCCCAGTGTTCCAAATTGCTCCAAGGGCCATGGGGAGCTGTCAGTTTGCACCAGTGGGAGGCAGCTGGGCCTATGCCTGGCACTCAGCGCAGTTAAACCCAGATCCTTGTGCAAATTTCTGAACACAGTCTCCAGCTTTACCATCACACCATCCACTAAAATGAAATTTTATTAGTAGAAATGAGTGGTCAGCTTTGTTCTGCTGTAAAAGTTTTATGGATTTCTTGTTGAATGTGGTTTTCATTTTATAAGTCAGGGATTTGGGTTGCAGGGAGACCCTTTAAGTGTTGCATTTTGCCAGAGGCTTTGTGCCTGCCTCTGAGAGTGGTGTGTGGGGCTGCCCCCAGCACAGGCAGGGCCAGTGGCCAACAGCAGAGATGGAGTCTGTAGCTCATAAATGGGGATGTTCCCCGTATGAGCTCTCAGATGGCCCCATGGAGTGACGTTTAAAGGAGTAAAGCAGCACCTGCCAGACTGCCAGCGGGGCTCTGCCCTCCCTGCCTTACATGGCCTCTGGCCCTGATTGATACAGTCTGCCCGGCTCTGCAGACCCTATGAGAGGTGTTCCTGGGGAAGGACTGCCCTGTCACCACTGTGAGCATGCACTTCATTGGGCTTTGGTGGGCCTCAGTGAGCTGAGACACACCAAGCAAGGAAAAGCTGTTTCTGGCATGTGGTGAGCATACCTTAACAGTGATGGCATTGTTGTCCTTGTTACTGTCACTGCTGCCAGCTATCCTAGCCAGGACCGATACCCTGCTGCTGCCCGATGGCCGCTCACTGGCTACCACTCCTGGCTGGAAGGTGACGCCTCACTCTCCATTTTCTCGTGTCCCCTTTTCCCTCTTACTTTTCCTTCCCCTAGCAATTTTGAGTTGAATTAAAGAAATACCCTTAAAATAACTTTGTCTAACCTCAGTTCTTTCTGATTCACTCAGAGTTCCTGCCTTTATGATTTTCTGCCCAGGAACAAAACTTTAAACATTCTCAAAGTTTTGAATTTTTCAAGTAAAACAAAATATAGATTAAAAAGATGTTTTTGTAGTCCCCCCCCCCACCCGATGATTACTAGGACTCATGCCTTGGATACTTAAGGTTTTCCAAGCCTCCATTTCTTCACCTGTAAAATGGGTTAATCCATAAAGTCAAGTAAGAGATGCATGGCAGGGCTTTGCCCAAGTGAGGGCTCAACAAATGGCAGCAGCTGTTCTGTTTATTCTCTGCTCCTCCCACCATCGTAATCATTACTGCCAGTGGCACGGAGTTAACCCTGTTTGTTTTTATTTTTTTTCCTTAGCTTAAAAACATACTTCAAGTTTTTTATTGTAAGAGATCCCTTTGAAAGACTCATTTCTGCATTTAAGGATAAATTTGTTCACAACCCCCGGTTTGAACCCTGGTATAGACATGAGATTGCCCCTGGCATCATCAGAAAATACAGGAGGAACCGGACAGAGACCCGGGGGATCCAGTTTGAAGACTTTGTGCGCTACCTGGGCGATCCGAACCACAGATGGCTAGACCTGCAGTTTGGGGACCACATCATTCACTGGGTGACATATGTAGAACTCTGCGCACCCTGCGAGATAAAGTACAGTGTGATTGGACACCACGAGACCCTGGAGGACGATGCCCCATATATCTTAAAGGAAGCTGGCATAGACCACCTGGTGTCCTACCCGACCATCCCTCCAGGCATCACGGTGTACAACAGAAGCAAGGTGGAGCACTATTTTCTGGGCATCAGCAAACGAGATATCCGACGACTATATGCGCGTTTTGAAGGGGACTTTAAGCTTTTTGGGTATCAGAAACCAGATTTTTTGCTAAACTAATACATAGGACCTGCGAATTCATGTATCTTTGTTAGACCAGGGGCTAACCAGGTGGAGGTCTGAGCACAGAAATGACACTTCCTCCATCTCACCTCTCCTTTTAGATCTCCCAAGGGCTCCCACGGGCCTGGGCTGGACCCCGCTATGACTTAGTTTGGATATAAGATGTACTGAGGGCCCTGTCCCCCACCCTTACCAGTGTCATTAGGATGCTACTGGCTTTCCCTATCCTCAGAGGGGAGAAGAGTCTAAACACTTGCGTCCGACAGACCCACAGGGAGGAACACTCCACAGCCTCAGCAGCCATCTCCCTCAGCTGTCAAGGGAACACAGGGCTCTCCTGGCTGGTCAGGGGTGTCCTGCCTGTCACAGGGTATGGCAGGATCAGCACCCAGCACTTTCAGGACAGACAGAAAAGCCAAGAGGCTGCAAAAATGACTGAGGCTCACACAGCATCATGTCAGAGGAACAAAGTGACACCTCTGGCTTTCATCTTGGTGCTGCTGTGAGCATGGAGGTAGGACATTCCTTTCATGATGATTGTGTTTCTCTGACATTCCATGGTACCCTGAGCATGGTTTCCAGCAGTCCGTGCTTTTAACATCCATGCCCACACTACACCAGACCCGTGTCTGAGCCTCACCTGCCAAGCACCTCTCTCCTTTACCGTGAGACATACAGATTGTGAAATTGAGAGCAATTCTACCTGCGAGGAAGAACTTATTTGGGGGCCTCAAAAGGAACAAGGCCTGGGAAGAGAGAGAGCTGGCTGGGCCTTGGGGCTCAGGCCACTGTGGATTCGAGCATGTCCGTCCAGGCTTGCCCTACCTCGGTGGGCAGCAGGGTGTCTCCACCTGTCTTCTCCAGGGATCTCCAAACACCACAAGAGCATCATGCCAGCATCTCAGAACTTAGTTCAGTTCAGACATTTTAATTCCTTTCATCTCAGCAAAATGCATACCGCAGGACCCATTTCTGATAACACCACCATCCTGGTTCCATGGCTAGAAGTTGGGTAATCAAGTTCACCAGCAATAAAATCCTGGCTGAGGCAGCCTCCGATAATGTGTCTTCCAGGCACTGAGGCAGGCCTCAGTGAGGAGCAAGCCACAGCGACTATTTCATATGCCGTCCAGCAGCCAGGGCCATGGACAGATGACAGAACCATTTGCTAAGATATCTCCCCAGTGCTCAGGTCTGCATGACACTGCTGAACCAGGGCAGGAGGAGCGAGCTGGGCTTTTCTTAAAGGCAGCCTCAACCTTCCTTATCTCAAAATGGTTTCCTGAATATGTAAATGTGAA
This sequence comes from Galagoides demidoff, assembly GCA_963574575.1. Lineage (NCBI taxonomy): Eukaryota > Metazoa > Chordata > Mammalia > Primates > Galagidae > Galagoides > Galagoides demidoff. Next base: position 47,080 of record CAUYQV010018260.1, read on the forward strand.
AGTAAAATAAAATTTAAAATATGTGCCAAACCTCACATGGGCTGCTGTTCCTGGGGAAGGTGCTCCCAGGCCACGAGTGCCCCTCCCTGCTAGGCCAGTGACAGCAGATGGACCTGGGCACGCAGGCTGCTCAGGGGAAAGCAGGGTTCAGCCTTTGTCCATCCTCAACCGACAATGCCAAGGTTGTGACACTTGGGTTGTTTTTCTATGAAATTTTAGCAGAGTCTTGTTCAAATCTCAGACCTAATAAGCTGATCGATTACTTCTTTCCTATATGAAATGTAACAGTGTTAAATAATGTATGTGAATTTAAGGCCTTAAAGTTAGTCCTAATTAAAATAGCATTTTCTCTCAGAAGCAAAAGGTTGGCCACTTGGGTTTATTTTATTCCTCTTCTCATTTGCACCTGGGTTAATTTCCTAACATGTTTTGCCAAACAAGTAGCGATTGCAACCAGAATGTCTCCTGCACATCTCACGGTGTGTCTGGCACAAGGACACCCCCGCCCACTTCAGCACCTGGTACCATGCCTACTGCTGGTCAGCATCCCCTGCCTCAGTGGGTCAGCCCCTGCGCCTCCACTGAGGTCCTTGGGCTTCCTTCTGAGTCTCCAAAATCCACCTACTCCCTTCTCAGGCCTAAAGCAAGTGATCCTTTCCCTTCTGTCCCCTGAGATACAGCCACAGTCTGGGGACTCTGATCCCCCAGCTGGCTGCCACCACAGGGCAGAGGCCAGGGCTGGAGGTGCAGGTCATTCCCAGGCAGCAGCACCAGGGAAGGGACAGCCGGGCAGCTGGAGAGCACAGGGCCCATGGGGATTCTCCTAGGTGTGAGAGAAACATAACCAGCATCCCTGCCTCAGGAAAGTGTCTCAGCCAAAAGAGCAATTTCTAAATTTAAAAGTTTAATAATATTAGACTGACTTAATGGCTCAGTATTGTAAATCGCTTCTCTCTACTGGTTCTGCTCTTCACACATTGCAGATCTGTGGGCTGTGGGCTGTGTACTGAGAACCTTCACAGTGTGGTATCCACAGCCCAGGTAAGATCTGATAGTCCTAGCGGCTGGCTGGGTGCACGTGCTCCAGGTTCCTGGGAAGAAGAGCCTCCTACCAGGGAGGGGGCCCCAGAGAGTTACTGGGGGATAAGGCACCCCTGACCCCCACTCCTCCATTCTAAACCCCAGTATAGGTTGCTTTGCGTCCAGAACCAGGGAATGGCAGAAGCCCCAATCAGAAGAGGAAGAATAAACAAGACGTCCCATAAATGTGAGGCAAAGGCAGCTGGTCATCTGCCTGACAAATTAAATTATTCAACATAGGTTTTCCAAGCCCCTTGGACATGCCGTGCTCTGTCCCAGGGTGGTAGGGTTCCAGGGTAGCAGAACCACAGGCTTCCAGAAGAGGAGAGGCTTGGGAAGTGCCCAGACGGGGCTGCATGGTCAGGGGAGGAGGCTTCTGGCAGGCATGCAGGCCCCCTGGGGAGGATTCTGGAAGGCACAGCTGGCAGGAGAGGACCTCCAGGGAGGCAGCTGTACTCAGGGCATGGCAGATTGGTCAGCTGTGGTTAATAGGAGTCCCAGCAGGGAAAGGTTAAGCAGCATTACAGAGTCTCAAGGGGTGTGCTACATGTGTGGAGTGAAAACGCACCATCACATGCATTTATCTTGAGTGCATTCACTTGCTAGCAAAGTGACAAGAGTGTAGCTTGGGAACATAGAGCTCATTAGAAAAGTAAGCAGTCAGGTAGCAAATGGTCCTAGGTTCATTTCAGAGACTCACAACAGCATCACATTCCTGTCAGATTTGACAAAAGGAACCAGGAGCAGGCTGGTCTGGGATGGCCCATGCCTTGTATTCTTCCAATAGACTTTAAAAGAGAAACGATAGGGTCCCTCTGAGGCTGTGAATCAGGAGGCTTCTTCCCAGTAGTGTCCAAGGCTGGGAGGAGCAGGAAGGGGGAAGGGCACTGTGAGGCGGGAGTTCTGGCTTTGCTCAGACTTCTGCTGGGGGGAAAGGGGAGCTGATCTCTGCCAATAAGGAAAGAAGCAGCATGAACAGGATGTGTTAGGGTAGGAGACTGAACTTCATCTGGCCATAGTTGCTGGAGCACTAGCTCAAGTTTCTCTGCAGGGAACTGCACACTAGGAGCACACCCTGAGCAGTGTGGGGTGCAGCAGCCTGGGGGGAATTCTGGCCCCACACACAGATGCTCTGGGGCCCCCCAACTTCTGGAGAACCATGGCAGGCAGCCCAAGCACCTGGGAGAAGAGGTGAACCTAAACTGGGGCCATTTGGGGAACTTGAAGAGAGGGGTTCAGAGTGGCTGACCTGCTGCTGACAAAGATGAAGGTGGCACGTGGGGCCCAGTGGTGCATTCAGGACTGTGATGTGTGCTGCCAGCCATGGAGAGCTTTTAACAGAATTCCGGGGCTCTGTTTTGTCCTGGAGAAAGTTCATGGTGGTGAGGAGAATAAGTTAGAGAAGGTATTATAAAAACCCACGCCTGGGAGACCTGCCAACAGGCCAGTACAACCACCCAAGGGAGACGGTGGTGACTGGGCTAGGGAGAGTACAGAAGAGGCAGGCCAGCACCCTGGGCCAGCCTGGCCCCTGGACACATGAGGGCAGTGCACTGTGAGGAGCTGGAATAGAGCAGGGCTCAGCTCTGGGGCCAGTGGGCAAGTGTGTCCTGAGTCTAGACTGTGTGCTGTGCAGAAGCACAGCAAGTACTCGATGCATGGGGGGTGCAGCTGTGCTCTGCAGGCAGGTTTGGTGCCATTATCTAGGTAATGGGCAGGATTTAATTTTTTTCATGAAAATTTAAAAATATATGCCAAAATAAAATAGTCACTGAACTCCAGTTGGCCCCAGCTTCAGTGATTTTCATACAATGCATTCCCTTTAGCGTCTCATCTACCCCTTGTCCTCCTCTCTGAGGGTGGCTTACACAGTGCACATACCTGGGAGGCCTAGATTGGGGATTTGAGCCCCAGACCCCACAAGACTGACTCTGAGCTACTTAATGCTGACTCACATCCACTGTTTTCACCCTGATGTTGACCACAGACCAAGGGCCCCATGCAGTGTGGCTCCCCCTTGGGGCCACCCAGCATCTGCCCTTGGCTTCTCAGCTCCCCACTCTCCTTCACCATAGTGGCTATTCCAGCCTTTTCCATTTACTCAAACTTCCACTCAATTCTTGTACTGTCAGCAAGAGACCTCATCCCCTGCAGAGAAAACAGATGTCCTCAATGAGCACTTCTCCAACATCCTGGCATTAAAAACCACACACTCTCTGCATCACATACCGTCCTGTCCTGCCTTCTGCCTTCCCTGGATCTAGCACAGCGGGAGGGCTTTGCGTCCCTCCCCTCTGCCCCCTGGTTGCTCTTCCTCTGTTCCCTCCATTCTCACCCCTTCCCACTCCTACTGTCCCCCAGCAGCATCCAAGCTGTCCAGGGCTCTCTTGAATCTGAAAACCCCCACCCAAGATGGAGCACTGCCCTAGCTCAGCAGCCCTACCCACCTGTCAAAGTCATCAGCTGTGAAATGGAGCCAGGCAAGGCAGAAGGGGCAGCTCTCACACAGGATTTGACAGGAACGATTACAAAAAATGTTTCCAAACCACAGCTACTTCAGGAGTCACACCAGGACAGCTGGCTGCTCACACCAGAATGCTTGCCTGACACAATTTCCTAAACTCAAACCAATAAAACAACCCGCTGAAACTTTAAAATGACAAGTTTTACTTTGCAACTGCCTGGGGTCAGCAATCAGAGTGCCCAGCTCCCCAAGGACACCACAGGCGCCAATGGACTTTTCTTTGAAAACAACTTACACAACTTTTCTCTTTCCCCTTGTGCTTCGGACATATCAGAGGCCACCCAGGTCAGTGTGTATGTCCTGAATTGCAATTCTGATTTTGCATATTCCCAGATCAAACCTGCTTAGAAATGTCTCTGCATATTTTTATTTGATATTGACATACCTAAAACTTAAAATTATAGCTTCCTTCACTGTCTACATTTCTTCACCTCCCACTTACTTCTTAATCCCCCACACCTACGCCCTGGCTTCTGCTGACTTAAAGGAAATTACCCTACAGATCTGTAATCATCCTGTTTCATTCCTGGTATGACTGCTTTGTGTCTTCTCTTTATCTTGTCAGTCTTGGTAGAAGTTTATCAAGGTTGTAAATTTTTTTTTAACAACCAGACTTCTGTTTCCTTAATAGTTTCCTTTTTTCTATTTTCAATTTCATTGGTTTCTGCTCTGATCTTTATGTCTTCCTTTCTTCTGCTTGCTTTGAATTTATTTTACTCCTCTTCTTCTAGTTTCTTGAGGCAGGAATTTAGACTGAAAATTTTCCTTATCTGTGATGTAACAATGGAGTACACTGTTACCTGCATCCCATGTATCCTGACATGCTGTGATTTTATTTTTATTCAGTTCTGTGTATTTTTTAAATTTCCTTGAAGACTTTGTTACTCATGGGTTAATGGATTATTTAGAAGTCATTAGAGATTTCTAACTCTTCTGAGATTTTCCTGTTCTCTTTCTGTTATTGATTTTTAGTTTGATTCTATTATAGTCAGAAAACATAGTTTGCACGATTTCAATTATTATACATTTGCTGAGGTTTCTTTTATGGCCCTGAATAGGGGCTGCCTTGGTGAATGTTTTATGGTTCTTGGATGAAACATGGGCATTCAGCTTTTGTTGGGTGGAATTACTACTCACTCCTTTTTTGAAATGCTGACTTTATTTAGCTTCTGATACACACCCCTGGTTTTTCTTATACCTTGCTGGCCATCCTATCTATTTTCTGCATTCCTTTCTTCTGCCCATCCTTTAATTTTTAGTGTTTCTTGTTATTTTAAAGCCCAGTAATTCTGTTGCTACTCTCCCTAGGCAAAGATGGCAACTTACAAATCTTCAGTTGCCATCTATGTGAACCCAGGAGGACCCCAGAACTTCATGTGTGTTGTGCACCGTGGGAAGCACAGCTGTCTAAACAGTGCCTGGCACAAAAAAACTTCCGAAACAAAATTTTTGGACTGTTGATTTAGACCCAAATTTGTACCTTCTGTCTGAATGTCTTTTCTAAGCTTCTGACTCATATATCCAACCAACTGCCTACTAGATGTTCTTTCTTGATTGCCCCATGCTGATTTCAAACTTATTAATTCCTGAGCTGAACCTTTATCTTCCCATCCAAGCCTGTTGGTCTTTTGGGAGCAGAGATATACAGCACCCAGGTGTCTACACCAGAAATCTGGGCAGAATCTTGGGACCCTCCTTCTTACTCGCCCCTCATATCCCATCCATCATCAAATCCTGTTGATTTAACTGTCTACATGTTTCAGGTCTCTGGTTACCTCCTTCCATGTCCATTGCCACCTCTCCAGTAGGGCCGCCAGATGACCCACAAGGATTGCTGCTGCAGACTCCTACCCTGAGCTAGTCCCTGCCTCTAATTTTGCCCTTCTGTGACCGTATCTATGCCCTACAACTTGAGTGGGGGTTTTTAAAATAAAAATGTAATCATTTTCTCCCTACCTAAAATTGTTAAATGGCTTCTTCCTTGACCTTAGAATAAAGCCCAAGTTCTTCAACATAAGAAGTCCTTAGGATTTAGGATTGATTCCTCTCCACCCTCATCTTTTATCTCTTGCCTTTCACTTTCAATCCATTCTCCTCCTCACAGGCTTTGGCTCTATCAGTGGACCCATGCTCATTTCCATGAGTTGCCCATGACCTCTCATCATCTCCAGGCCTGTTACAGGCTGGGTCCTATTCCTAGGATTCTTCCCCCCACCTCTTTACTTAGGTAACTGCTTTTCATCCCTTAGTAGCCAGCTCAGGAAGGCTTTCTGAACTCTTAGGCCTAAGGAAGACACCGTTCCTTTGAGTTTCCCTGGTTCTATTACTTTTCCCTTGAAGCTAGCTGCGCCATGAGTAGAAATATGTGGTAACCTCAGGGTTGTGGCCTTACTGTCTAAGGGAAAAGGCTTTACCAGAGCTTTATCCCACCTGGAGGTAGGGTATTATCCAATTGTAGACCCTCTAGTCTTCTTGTCTCTCTATGGTGAAAAAAAAAATCTCTAAAACATGTGCAAAGATAGCCCCAAGACACAGGCCTACTAAAAGACTGACATTATAGGCCCCCACCTCCATATTGCCACCATATCAACAGTGACCCTGTATAATAACAGTGGGTTACAGCTGAAAAAGCTAAAAGGTGCAGACTCTAGGCAAGTGTTTTTAGGGAAACCCATAGACAACAAAAGATATCACAACAAGGGGTAGCACCTATGGCTCAAAGAAGTAGGGTGCCAGCCCCATATACCAGAGGTGGCAGGTTCAAACCTAGCCACAGCCAAAAAAACTTCAAAACAAAAAAGATATCACAACATGGCCAAGAGGCACTGTTTGGAAAGTTAAGGCATGTCTCCTAGTAAGTCTGGCAAGAGCTTCAGGCTCCTAACTCTGCTGCAGTTGGACCTAGTAAAGTGAACACACCCTAACTGAGGTCAAATAAATTAGAAGAATGGGACCAGAACTCCATCGTTACTAGATAGTGGCCTTCCACCCCCATCATATGCTGCCGAAACAGAGTGCTTATTTTGCATTTCCTAACCTTGGAGCACCACCTGGTTTCCAGGTAATAATTATCCTTATCTTCTTCTTACAGCACACAGCCTCAATGAATTACAGTGGCTTCTAGGAAAAGCAGACCCTTGACATACTTCTAACATTTATGTCAAGGTGGATAACTAGGACTGCAGATCCCTGAGGGCTTGCTGCAATTGCCAACAGGATACTGAATGAAAGAAATCTAATTAATGCTCATGCTCCAAGGAACCAAACACCACCACATCCCCAGGTCAGTTATCTGTTATCGGAAAGCATTTTTAAATGAACATATATCCTCACATTCCCGACTCAACTTTCACTCCCTGGTATGCACGTCCCTCCTTTCCACCCAAGAACATGGGTATTACTTTGCTAGGGCTGCCATACCAAACACCATGGACTGGGTGGCTTAACCAATAAAAACCTAAATTTCTTGCAGGTCTAGAGGCTGAGAGTCCAAAATCAAACTGCCAGCAGATTCAGTTCCTGGCTTACAGACTGACTTTCTCTTATCTTGTCCAACATGCTGGGGAGAAAGACACAGAGAGAGACTTCTGGCCTCTTCCTCTTCTTGTCATGACACTAACCCTGTCATGGGAGGGTGGTGTCCTACCTTCACAACCTCATCTAATTATTCCCCAAAGATCTCACCTCAAAATGGCATCACATTGGGGGTTAGGGCTTCAACATGTGAATTGGTGGTGGGACTGTAAACATCCAGTTCTCAACATTCCATCCCAGCCCCGCAAAATGCATACCCTTCTCACGTGAAAAATATATTCATTCAATCTCAGTAGCCCCCAAATTTTAAGTCTTTCCCAGCATCAACTGTAAAATCCAATGCCCAAAGTTTCATCTAAATATCAACTAAATTATATATAGGCAAGACCTGACATACAATCCATCCTGAAGCAGAATTCCTCTCCAGCTATGAACCTGTGAAACCAGATAAGTTACGTGCTTCCAAAATACAATGATGAGATGTTCCCATCCCAATAGGGGGATATTGGAGGCAAATAACATAAAGTCTTAAGGCTTGAGAATAATCATTTCTGGTTTGGTGCTTAGCTCTCCAGGCCCACTGAAGCAGTGGTCTCACCCTAAGCCCCACTAGGGTGGCAAAGTCACTCCCACAGCTTGGCATAGTGACCCCACCCCTTTGGCTCAGCCCCATTCCTTCAGTTCCACAGAGTGCCAGGGAGGCAGTCCTGCTCTGTGAAACTGAGATGAGGCAGCCTCATGCCCTGGGCCAGTGGTAATAGCAATAGCCCTGATGATCTCTGAGTCAGTTTTGGGGCCCTTCTTTCCTTGTCTTGAACAGTAATGAATGTTTGCTGCCTTCCGTCATTAATCTTGTTTTCTTGAGTCCTAGCTGTATTTCTTGGTATAATTCCATCTCTGTCCCTGGTTGACCAAGTCCATACCAACACCAATCTTGTCAAATTATCATTCAGCCACACCCTTGGTGTTCTCTTCTTAACATACTTTCTTATTTCTTATTCTTTGTAATATGGACAGACTGAGAATTTTCAAAAACTTTAGGCTCTAGTTCCTTTTGGTTAGTAATTCAGGCTTCAAGTCATGTCTCTCTTCCCCATTTTTTTAAGCAGTGAGGAGACCAAGTTTCCCCTTCAATAATTTGCTTAGAAATCTAGGCTAGGGCAGGCCAGCCCAGTCCAGCCCTGTCCAGCTTCACAACCCTCTGGGGCCTGGCGTGGAGGCCAGGCCCTTGGGTGTCCCATAGACCAGATGGCCTGAGAAATCTGAGAGCTTCTCCAAATATCAAACCTATACCTTACCACTACCACCACAGCCAGCCCTTATCTGCAAGTGCCACCTACTGGTCTGGAGGTCAAACTGCACAACCTAATACAAAATTTGCTAACACAAGCAAACAGTGCTTGTGAACAAGGTAAGCTTCTTGAGATCTCCACCTCTCCACCTTCCTTTGCAGAAAGCCAAAAGCATACTCATATGCCCAGTACCCTGCTACTAGTACCAGCATTTGAGGTACCATGCTAAGGATATCTATAACCAAGAAATTTATACAGAGTGTTGGCCTCCTGAAAGCACCCAGAAATAAAGTCAAATGACTCTACCCAACATACATTACAATCATACCTTCGGGGTGGGGGTGGGGGGTCCTATCCAAATAAAAGTTAATTCAAAAATAAGAAGTGACTCTAAATGAGAAGAAACTAGCATAACAATTCTGGCAATATGAGAAAATATGGCATTATGACATCCATAAGGGATTATACTAGCTCTCTAGTAATGGATCCTAACCAAAATTAAAATCCTGAAACGCCAGCTTAAGAATTCACAATCCACATAAGGAAGGCCGATGGGATCCAAGAAAAATCAGAAAATCAACTAAGATATGAATGACAAAGTTATCAAAGAGATATTTTAAAGAAAAACCAAACAAAACTTCTGGAAATAAAAGATTCATTGAAGGAATTACAGAAGGCAATTGGAAGCTGAAAAAGTAGACTATATTAAGCAGAAGAATCTGAGAATTTGAAAACAGATCTTTTGAACTAATCCAGTCAGACAAAAATAAAAAATAATTTTTAAATAAATGAGCAAAGACTTGGCCTTTGAGAACTATAGGATAATGTGAAGTGTCCAAATCTATACTGTATTCCTGAGGGAGAAAAAAAATCAAAAATTTTAGAAAACCTATTTGAGGAAATAAGTGAGGAAAACTTTAGTATTAGTCTTGATAGAAATTTAGATATCCAGAGATAAGAAGCTTAGAGAACTCCAAGGAAATATACTACAGGAAGAACTTCATTAAAAACATACAGTCATCAGACTATTTTAAGTCAACATAAAGAGAAACATTCTAAATTCATCAAGAGAAAAGCATCTGGTTACCTGTAAAGGAAATCCCATCAGACTAACAGTAGACTTCTCAGCAGAAACTTTATAAGCCTGAAGAGAATGGGGTCCTATTTTCAGACTTTGTAAATTAAAAAAATTTTTTTTTCTTTCATTCACAAATTTTGTGCCTGTTAGAATGAGCTTCAAAAATTAAATGTAAGGGCTTAGCATCTGTAGCTCAAGTGGCTAGGGTGCCAGCCACATACACTGGAGCTGGTGGATTCAAATCCAGCCCTGGCCCGCCAAAACAACAATGGCAACTGTAACAAAAAATAGCCAGACATTGTGGCGGGCACCTGTAGTCCCAGCAACTTGGGAGGCTGAGGCAAGAGAATCGCTTAAGCCCAAGAGTTCGAGGTTGCTGTGAGCTGTGAAGCCATGGCTGTGAGCTGTGAAGCCATGGCACTCTACCCAGGGTGACAACTTGAGATTCTGTCTCAAAAAAAAAAAAAATTAAATGTATGATCTGAAACTATAGAAAATCTTGGAGAAAATCTAGGAAAAACTCCTCTGGATATTGACTAGAATCAAAGAATTCATAACTAAGACCTCAAAGGCAATGCAACAAAAACGAAAATAGACAATAGAGAAATGGGACTTAATTAAACTAAAAAGCTTCTGCACGGCAAAGGAAATAATCAACAGAGTGAATAGACAACTTTAGAGTGGGAGAAAATATTTGAATCTATATATCAATCAGACAAAGGTCTAACATCCAAAGTCAACAAGGAACTTAAACAACTCAACAACAAAACCCCAATAATGCCATTAAAGAATACACTGAGACGGTGGTGCCTGTGGCTCAGTGGGTAGGGCGCTGGCCCCATATACCAAGGGTGGAGGGTTCAAACCTCACCCCAGCCAAACTGCAACAAAAAAAATAGCCGGGTGTTCTGGTGAGCATCTGTAGTCCCAGCTACTCAGGAGGCTGAGGCAAGAGAATTGCCTAAGCCCAGGAGTTGGAGGTTGCTGTGAGCTGTGACAACATGGCACCTACTGAGGGTGATAAAGTGAGACTCTGTCTCTAAAAAAAAAAAAAAAAAGAAAGAAAGAAAGTAAAATACACTGAGAATGTGAAATAGATATTTTCTAAAAGAAAACAGATGGCCAAGAAGCATACCATCAGAGAAATGCAAGTTCAAACCACAATAAGATACCATCTTACATCAGTCAGAATGACTATTATTAAAAAGTCAAAAGATAACAGATGTTGACAATAAAGATAAAAGGGAACACTTATATACTGTTAGTGGGAATGTAAATTAGTACAACCCCTATGGAAAACAGTATGAAAATTTCTCAAAGAACTAAAAATAAAACTACTATTGGATCTAGCGATCTCACAACTGGGTATCAATCCAAGGGGGAAAAAATCATCTTATCAGAGATACCTGCACGCATCTGTTTATTGTAGCACTACACATAATATCAGAGATATGGAATCAACCTAAGTGTTCCTCAATGGATGACTGGATAAAGAAAATGTGGTACATATAAACCATGGAATACTACTCAGCCATAAAAAAGAATGAAATCCTATCTTTTGCAGCAACATGGATGGAAGTGGAGGCCATTATCTTAAGAGAAATATTCCATAAACAGAAAGTGAAATACCACATGTTCTCACTTATAAGTGGGAACTAAATAATGTGTGCACATGGTCATAGAGAACAGAATAATAGATATTAGAGACTTGGAAGGGTGAGAAGGTGGGAGATGTAAGGGGGTATGGAATGAAAAATTTCTTAGTGGTATAGACATTTTCACAATCTTGATTCTTCCCAGCCATGAGCATGGTATGTTCTTCCATTTGTTAATATCTTCCGCTATTTCTTTTCTTAGGGTTTCATAATTTTCTTTGTAGAGGTCCTTTTCCTCTTTTGCTGTATATTCCTAGGTATTTCTTTTTCTTTTTCTTTCTTTCCTTTTTTACGCTACTGTGAAGGGAATTGTGCCCTTGATTAGCTTCTCATCTTGGCTGTTATTGGTATATAGAAAGGCTACTGATTTGTGAACATTGATTTTATATCTTGAGACATTGCTGTATTTTTTTTTTATCACTTCCAGGAGTCTTGTGGTTGAGTCTTTGGGGTTCTCTAAGAATAAGATCATATCTTCAGCAAAGAGCAAAAGTTTGACCTTCTCTGCACCCATTTGGATTCCTTTTATTTTCTTCTCTTGCCTGATTGTATTGGGTAGAACTTCTAGCACTATTTTGAATAGTAATGGTGATAAAGGACAACCTTGTTTGGTTGCAGTTCTAAGTGGAAAAGCCTTCAGTTTTACTCCATTCAGTATAATATTAGCTATGGGTTTGTCATAGATGGCTTTGATCAGATTAAGAAATGTGCCACCTGCGTGGCGCCTGTGGCTCAGTGAGTAGGCCATATACTGAGGTTGGCAGATTCAAACCCGGCCCCGGATGAACTGCAACAAAAAAATAGCAGGGCATTGTGGTGGGCACCTGTAGTCCCAGCTACTCAGGAGGCTGAGGCAAGAGAATCACATAAACCCAGGAGTTGGGGGTTGCTGTGAGCTGTGTGATGCCACAGCACTCTACCAAGGGCGATAAAGTAAGACTCTGTCTCTAAAAAAAAAAAAAAAAAAAGAGAGAGAGAAAGAAAGAAATGTGCCACCTATGCCTATATTCTTAACTGTTCTAGTTAGAAAAGAATGCTGAATTTTTTCAAATGCTTTTTCTGCATCTATTGAGAGGATAATATGGTCTTTATTTTTGCTTCTATTGATGTAATGAATTATGTTATGGACTTGTGTATGTTAAGCTAGCCTTGCATCCCTGGGATGAAACCTATGTGATCATGATGAATAATTTTTTTTTTAATGTGTAGCTGTAATCTATTGGCTAAAATTTTGTTGAGAATTTTTTCATCTATATTCATTAGTGAAATTGGTCTGAAATTCTCCCTTTTAGTTGGGTCTTTTCCTGGTTTTGGTATCAGGATGATGTTTGCTTCATAGAACGTGTTGGGGAAGATTCCGTCCTTCTCAATTTTTTGCAATAATTTCTGCAGTAGGGGTATAACTCTTCTTTGAAGGCTTGATAGAATTCTGGTGTAAAGCCATCTGGATGTTGGCATTTTTTTGTTGAGAGATATTTTTTTATCGTATCTTTGAAATCAGTCTGTCCAAGAGATCTATTTCTTCTTGATTAAGACTAGGGAGAGGTTGTGATTCCAGGTATTGATCCATTTTTCCACATAGTCAAATTTCTGGGTATAGAATTTCTGATAGTACTCAGAGATGATCCCTATATCTCTGTGGCTTCTGTTGTTATATCCCCTTTATCATTTCTGATTGAGGTTATTAGAGATTTTACTTTTCTGTTTCCAGTTAATCTGGCCAAAGGTGTATTGATTTTATTTATTTTTTTAAAAAAGCAACTTTTTGTTTCATTAATTTTCTGTGATTCTTTTGTTTTCAATTTCATTAATCTCTGATTTAATTTTTGTTATTTCTTTTCTTCTGGGTTTGGAATTAGATTTTTTTTCTTTTTCCAATTCCATAAGATGGTTCATGAGTTTGTTGATGTGCTCTCTTTCTGTTTTTTGAATGTAGGCACCTAATGCAATAAATATCCCTTTTCAGACTGCTTTTGCTGTATCCCACAGGTTTTGGTAACTTGTATGTTCATTGGTATTATGTTTAAGGAATTTAACAATTTCATTTTTTATCTCTTCCTGAATCCAACTATCATTCAGTATAAAGTTTAATTTCCAAGCCTTTCTGTGGGGATGAACATTTTTGCTGGAGGACAGTTCCACCTATATTGCCTTGTGATTTGAAAAGATACAAGGTATAATTTCTATTCTTTTAATTTTGCTAAGGTTTGATTCGTATACTAGGATGTGGCTGATTTTGGAATATGTACCATGGGCTGATGAGAAAAAATGTATATTCATTAGCTTTGGGATGGTGTATTCTATATATGTCTATTAATACTATTTGTTCTAGGGTCACATTTAAGTCCTTTGTATCTTTGTTTAGCTTCTATTTAGAGAATCTGTCCAGTTCTGCCATAGGGTTTTTCTTTTTCATTTTTTAATTTTTTTTTGAGACAGAGTCTCACTTTGTCACCCTTGGTAGAGTGCCATGGTGTCATAGCTCACAGCAACCTCAAACTCTTGGGCTTAAGTGATTCTCTCATCTCTGCCTCCCAAGTAGCTGGGACTATAGGCATCCACCATAGCACCCAGCTATTTTTTAGAGATGAACCTGTGAGCTCAGACAATCCACCCACCTCGGCCTCCCAGAGTGCTGGGGTTACAAGTATGATCCACTGTGCCCAGCTTATGTCAGAGGAGTGTTAAAGTCCCTGACTATTATGGTGTTATGGTATACCATATTGCTCAGACCATCACGGTCTGTTTCATAAATCTGGGAGCATTTAAGTTGGGTGCATAAATATTTAAAATTGAAATGTCTTCTTGTATTTTTCCTTTGACCAGGATAAAGCGTCTATCTTTGTCTTTCTCAACTTTAGTTGCATCAGATCCTCTTGTATCTGAAAGTAATGTTACAACCCCTCCTTTCTCCTGATTTCCATTTGCTTGAAATACTGTTTTCCATCCTTTAACCCTGAGTCTTGATTTGTCCTTCAAGGTTAGTCGTGTCTCCTGGAGAAAGCATGTGGATGGCTTGTACTTTTTTATCCAATCAACAAGCCTGTGCCTCTTTAGTAGTGAATTCAGTCCATTAACATTTATTGAGAGAATTGATAAGTGGTGGAGTTCTACTCATCTTATTTTGTGAAAGTCCATTATGAAGTTTTATCCTTTGTGCCACTGTGGAAACTAAGTGTTGACCTTTAGCTTCTGGGTGTTTACTTTGCTGGTGATCCATTGTGATGGTCAGTGTTAAGAATAGGTCTAAGTATTTACTGTACAGCTGGTCTTGTTGTGGTGAATTTCCTCAGTGCTTATATATCTACAAAAGATTTGATTTCTCCATCCATTTTGAAGCTAAGTTTAGCAGTATACAGAACTAGACTGAAAATTGTTTTGTTCAAGAATGTTAAAGATGGATGACTATTCTCTTCTGGCTTGGAAAGTTTCAGTTGAAAAGTCTGCTGTCATTTTAATGGCTCTGCCTCTGTAGGTCAGTTGGTGCTTACTCCTGGCTGCTTGCAGAATTTTTTCTTTTATCTTGACTTTGGAAAGATTCATTACAATGTGTCTTAGAGAGGCTCTGTTTGAGTTGAGATAACCCAGGGTTTGTTATCCATCTGAAAGGAGTGTGTCTGGGTCTTTAGTAAAACTTGGGAAATTTTCATTTAGTCTCCAGTAGGGCTTCCATTCCTTTGGGACAATCTTCTTCCCCTTCAGGAATCCCTATTATTTGTATGTTTGAATGCATCATGGAGTCTCATAGTTCTCTAAGTGCCTGATCTGATTTCTCTCTCTTCTTTTCTGCCTCTTTAACTACTACCTGGGTTAACTCAAAAACTTTGTCCTCTAGCTCTGAAGTCCTTTCTTCTCCATGTTTTTTGATACTTTCTACTGCATCTTTACATTACCTGATTGTCTCCTTCATTTCCTTAAGCTCCACCATATCCTCTCTATATTCTACATATATTTCATCTGACTTTTGGTTCTATCTTTCCATGTTCTTGTCCATTCCTTCTATTGTCTTTATCATCCATATTTTAAATTCCCAATCTGTCAAATCCATTAATTCTTTATAGGTGGAGGCTTCTGCAGTATAGTTGCCTCATGGTCCCGGGGAGGAGTTCCTTTGTTTTGGTTTCTCATGTTGCCTGAATTTTCCTATTGATTCCTCCTCATGTGTTTTTTCTTCTTGTTCACCTCCTTGTCCTCCTTTTTCTGTTTCACTGCCTCCTTTCCTCAAATTACCTTGTCTGAGAGCTTAGATCTTGAAGTGGCCTCAGTCTGAACAAAGCCAAACTCTTCCTTGTGGCTAAATAGAAGTTCTTGCTTGATGACAATATGTTGCAATATGTCTCCAGGACACCAGGTGGTGCTGTGGGTTTTTTCAGGAGATAAAGAGCATAGCCAGCAACCCCTATGGTCCTTATTCCCAATTTAGTTGCCTTCGGTGATCACCTGATTGTTTCCTCAGCATTCAGACCCTGCCAGGTTGAGATCTTAAACCTCACATGAATCCTTCAGGGGCAGGTCTCACAGTGCCCCCTGACTCTAGATCTCATGGGGTGTAAAAGTCCCTCAGCCTGTCCCAAGAGT
Organism: Galagoides demidoff; assembly: GCA_963574575.1. Classification (NCBI taxonomy): domain Eukaryota; kingdom Metazoa; phylum Chordata; class Mammalia; order Primates; family Galagidae; genus Galagoides; species Galagoides demidoff. The sequence continues at coordinate 62,821 of CAUYQV010018260.1, forward strand.
GAAGTTCTGATCCCAGCAGGAAGGGTTAAGATAGCCAAGCTTTAGGCTCCTGCCACAACCTTCTCACAACCTTCCCACAACCTTCCCACAATGGCAGCCCCCTGGCTATGGAGAACTTCTCAGTATGGCTGCCTTGCCAACCACCAAACCTACCAAACCTACGGCAAATCCACTCTAACCAGTATTCAAATATGGTTGCTGTATACTGTTTGAGTCTGTCCACTCTTCCAAGTTTGCCACTCAATGTGCAGTTTCCCCCCAAAACTAAAAACTCCATAAAGGCTTCCTCCCATCCCGGACCTCCATGGTAGGACAGGTGATCCCAGCCAATCCCAATCATTTGCCTAATTCATCAGCTTTCCCTCACTGCAGATCACTCTGTATCTAGCTCACAGCTTTACTGTGTTCCCTGAGCTATGACTCTGGGCAAGGTCCCTGTGCCAGGTATGGCTGGGTTCTTTCTTTTTCCCCAGTCATTCTGGGAGAGCTCAGCTGAATGATACCTTCTGGTCCACCGTCTTGCTCCACCCCCTGATAGTTGTTTTATAAATACACTTTTTTTTATTTTTCAGTTTAATTGACAAGTAATTTACAAACCATAATTTTATCTTTTCTAAGTGTATGATTTGATAATTTTTGTAAATGTATGTAGTTATGCAACTCTTACCACAATATAATTTTAGAACAACTTTGTTTCCCAAAAAAGTTTCTGAATATCCATTTGAGGCCCACTTTTAGCCCCAACTACTGATTTTTCTCTCCCTATTTTTGCCTTTACCAGAAATTTCACATAAATGGAATCATACAACATGTAAACTCTTGAGTGTGGTTTTAGTGTATCTTTTAGTTCACCCTGTTGTTGCATGTATCAATATTTAGTTCCTTTTTACCTCTGAGTGGTATTCCACATGAAAATACCACATTTTGAGGCAGTGCCTGTGGCCCAGTGGGTAGGGCGCCGGCACCATATACTGACAGTGGCGGGTTCAAACCCAGCCCCAGCCAAATTGCAACAAAAAAATAGCTGGGTGTTATGGCGGGTACCTGTAGTCCCAGACACTGGGGAGGCTGAGGCAAGAGAATCACCTAAGCCCAGGAGTTGAGGTTGCTGTGAGCTGTGATGCCAGAGCACTCTACCAAGAGCGATAAAGTAAGATCTGTCTCTAGTAAAAAAAAAAAAAAAGAAGAAGAAGAAGAAGAAAATGCCACATTTTATTTGTTCATTTTTTGGTGGAAATTTGGATTGTTACCAGTGCTTGGTTCTTATGAATAACTCTGCTATGAACACTTGCATACAAGTCTTTGTGAGATATATATCTTCATTTCTATTAGCTGGATATCTAGGTGTGGTTTTTCTGGGCTGGAAATAGATGTTTTCCTAATGGAAAGAAAAATCAATGTTATGGCTTTCTTAAGGGGCAAAACTACACACAATTTCAATGTTATTAGCCATGGGCAAATTACAAGATTGTTACCAAGACTGTTATCAGTTACTGGACTGTTACCAGTTACCAAATACTAAAATCACCAAAAGAATAATTATAAAAATAGCAACAACATATTTTCTAGTCTCCAGTTGGTAAGTAAATAATAGACAATTATGACTAAAAGCCATAGACTTCCAGGCCAGAGACCTCCCCAGAGAAAGGCGTGGTCAGGGCAAGAGGGCTGCACAGCCCCCTCACACATGATCTGGAAAGCACAGAAAGAGTGACAATACTTCTCTCCTTATCCCCAGAATGTCTGCATGAAACCTCGTGATTCATCCTAATTAATTACCCGACGTTTCATAATTTCAGCTTTCCTATCAATGATATTTCTCACTGATCCTGAGAATAGCCAAATAGCCAAGTGGGTAAAATTCTGAATAAAATTTGATTCTTAATTTCTATCTGAATTGCATGGTATTTTACACACTTCCAAGTATAAGAAGATGAACCGAATGGCAGAAGTGAGACCCATTTTATAGCTGGGGACACCAAAGAACAGCAACAACCCAAGTTAAGGGGTTTTCTTGGGCCACCCATTCCCCACAAACTGTACTCTGGTGAGATTTCTTCTGCCAGCTTCAGTTCTCCACCTTGCTCCAGGGTGTTTCCTAACCTAGCTCCTACTAACCCCAAGCCCCCTCCCCGTAAGCTCCTTTTGGGGAGGCTCACCAAGGTACTCTTAGAAGCTACAAGGGTAGTGATGAAGTGCTTCTGTACTGAGATTAGGCCCAGGATTTACATGGTCAGATTTTCTCTGCTGAAGACCAGGTAGAGAGAGTGCAAAAAGAGATCATCAAAAATCTCTGAGCTGTGGAAATGGAAATTTTGTCCCTTTTATCAAATCATAAGTTCTAAAAACAAATAGTGCAAAGCTTCACTCCCCATAAGGTAATTCCTAGTAAAAAGTTGCTGAAGTCTGCAGGGTTCAGGTGGTGGTGGTGATGATGGTTTATTTTATTATGAATCTGGAACCCTTTGCTTTGATTTTTGTATGATTTCACCATGATTACTTACCCATGACATAGAGCTTGCCCCAGAAATAGATGGAACAAGTCACACTAATTCTGTGTCTTACTCTGAAAGATGGGGACCTACCGTGAGCCCAGAGCAGTTGTTGCATTTGCAAAGAGGGCTGTCTTTACCTTCAGTGAAGAAAGCAGCTGTCTACTACAGAGGGTTCATCCTGCAAAGCCTGAGCGACATTCGTGAGTGCCTTGGTGCAGAAGGTTTCAAAAAAAGAAACCTCTCTATACCTGTCCAGAATTGCATACTCACCAGCATAAACAAAGCCCACCTAACTAAAACCAAGCAACAGTTAGGCTTATAGCATTCTTCAACAATTTTTCTATTCAACAATGGCTCAAAGTTGCAGATAAATTAATTATTTGACAGAAAGTTTATCTTGCTTATAAGAACCCAGCAAAGAGTAAAATCAAGATATATTGAAAAATCTTTGTGTGTATGTACATGTATATGTAACTTAGATTGGTTTCAGTAAGCCTACATCTACCACTTCCATTCTTGGCAAAGAGCTGTAAAACTTACAGGGTTTCCTTCTTTAAAGCTTTGTGCTCCATCCATTGTCTGTCTTCTTGCTTTCCCTGTCATCAGAAACACACTTCACTGACAACTTTCATCCTGTGTCACCTAAGATTTTTTTTTTCCTGGACAAAGCCACAGGAGGCTGGTAGTTCTGCCTCTGTGATATTAATGGCAGATAGCTTTTAAAATACTTCCGGGCCCTTCCATACTGCTCAGGAAGGGTCCATATGGTGTTGTTCTGGATTCCCACCTCAACTTAAAGGGAAGCTTTCACAATGTCCGGAGCCCTTGATGTCCTACAAATGAAGGAGGAGGATGGCCTCAAATTCCTTGCAGCAGGAACCCACTCAGGTGGCACCAACCTTGACTTCCAAATGGAACAGGACATCTACAAAGGGAAAAGTGATGCAGTCTACATCATAAATCTGAACAGGATGTGGAGAAGCTTCTTTTGGCAGCTCATGCCACTGTTGCCACTGAAAACCCTGCTGATGTCAGAGTCCTATCTTCCAGGAATACTGGAGGCCAGTGAGCTGTGCTGAAGTGAGCTGTGAGCTGTGCTGAAATTCGTTGCTGCCACTGGAGTCACTCCTATTGCTGGCCTCTTCACTCCTGGAACTTCCCTAACCAGATCCAGGCAGCATTTTGGGAGCATCGTCTTCTAGAGGTTACTGATCCCAGGGCTGAGCACCAGCCTCTCACAGAGGTGTCGTATGTGAACCTGCTTACCATTTCTCTTTGTAACACAGATTCTCCTATAGATATCGCCATCCCAGGCAACAACAGGGAGCTCACTCAGTAGATCTGATGTGGTGGATGCTGGCCCGGGAAGTTCTTAGCATGCGTGGCACCACCTTCCGTGAACACCTGTGAGAGGTCATGCCTGATCTCTACCTCTGCTGACATCCTGAAGAGATTCAAAAGGAAGAGCAGGCTGCTGCTGAGAAAGCTGTGACCAAGGAGGAGTTTCAGGGTGAATGGACTGCTCCAGCTCCTGAGTTCACTGCTACTCAACACAAGGTTGAGACTGGTCAGAAGGCTGCAGGTGCCCTCTGTGCCTGTTCAGCAGTTCCCCACTGAAGACTGCAGTGCCCAGCCTGCCACGGAGACTGGTCTGCAGCTCCCACTGCAAGTGAATATCCCCACCTGGGAACTCCTTCGTGGGTGCAGTCCTTTAATGCCAGGAGGAAAGGACAGGCAGATGGACACTGATGGAACTGAGACATGTAAAGCTGCTGCAGAAAGAGCTGTGCATATTTTGTCTTTAATTTCTTTATTTGTTATTATTATTATTATTTTTTTAGTCTACTTGCTTGCTTTTTCACCAGATGATTCTGGAGAATGCCATCAATATCTAGGCAATCTATGAAACTGAGTTACATACACATTTAAGAACTACTTTGTGAAGAAGATTTACCAGGACAATTGCACAAAGGATTTGTTAATAGAAATTTCCACTGCAATGCTGTCCATGCTCTGGTTCAGGGAGTTCCCAAGTGGAATAAAGGCCACAGAGCTTTTGTGCCATCAATAGCCTCATTACCACTCAGCCAATAACTCCATTAACACTAATGATGGCTTGTTCCCGCTCCTGGCAGCATGTTCTGAGCTTATGGAATGACTGATGGTCACTTCATACAGAAATCCACACCACCTCCTGTTCACTGTGCATCTGTGTTACAGACGGTTGGAATGTTTCCTGTAGTTTGTTTTTATAATCTTTGAATCCTGGAAAGTCTGGATCTGACTTTTAAAACTTGTCTGCCAAGGGCTGGTATGGAAACAGTGATCAGAGATGTTAATTGCAGTGATTTTTTTTTTCCCTGTGGGAACTTCTCATCCCATTCAGCTGTGTAGAGTCTGCTCATTTGGGCATCAGTATGTTTTCTTCACATAACTGCAGTGTAAGTACGATTGAGAAATGAGGAATAAGCATGCTCAGTGCTCACCAAGGGATTGGCACTGAGTTTACCGGGTAGTACGGGGCTTTCCACCTATACAACATCCCACTTTGGTTCTTTCACTGTCCAGGCATATGATCAATTATGTCACACTTGTGTGTACCTTAGTTTTTTTCAGTAGAAATAATAATACCAGCTACCACTCTGGGATGTCATTCTACAAAACTAGTGATATGTCCTCATATTGTAGTGTTTAAGAAGGCTAAAAATAGACTTAAAGTTAAGGAGACCTCAGATACTTCAGTCAACAATAAAGCTATATATAGGATTTAACAATGAAATAAATTTTTGCTTTTATTCTTCATTCTCAGGTTGATAAATGAACACTATCAGGTGTTCTGAAATACTCGGTGCACCTGTGAGAAACAGAAGGGTACTTTGAACAGAACATCACCATCATCCTTGTCATCACTGCCAGGTATCTACCAGCACCCATTGGTCATGCTGAGTAATATCTGATCCACAAAGAGCTGGTTGTCTAGGGATAGGAACTGTCTATCCTCTGAGAATGTGCACACTAAGATCAACTAACATTTTTCGTGTGTGTCTTTTGGTACATGGGGAAAATGTAAATTTAAGCAAATATAATTTGGGAGAGGTTGAACCTCTTTTAGAAAGTAGCTTCAGGATGGCCTTCTTATTCAGTTGAGAATCTTGATGGATTGGGTGTACAAGGAGCTGACATCACATTAAGGAGGCCCAGAGCACTAAATGCTCCACATAAGAGAGGGAGAAAAAGAAAGCAGTAGGTCTCAAAGGGGTAAGGTGAAGCCAGCGGAATATCAGACCAGCTGTAATGATATTAGTTGTGTTACTATAGTTTAAGTATCATAGTGTAACTACCTATTTTATCAATCCAAGAAAGCTAGTTCACAATTTTAGTAGCAGGACATAAGTTCATAATGAAAAGCACCGTAGTCTGTAGTAGGATGAAGTTAAGGCATTTGAAATTAGGGGAGATACAAAGATTGGATCAACAGAGCTGGCTGAGCACATACACCTGCCTCTCTTTCCCTCTGCTTTCATTACTTCATTCCCACTTTCTTCTTCCCCACCTCCCCAGGCAGCACGTCCTCCTCTTCCCCTGCCTAAAGAACGTAGGCAGGAGACAGAAAAGAAGAATGGCAGCTATCAGCATGTGAACAGACCTAACAATGAGTGATGCACCATCCAGAAGCATCAGGCATTTGGAAGAAAAGCAGTGCAATGAAGCAGAAAGAAAACTCCCTAGCAATAATGGAAAAATATTTTTATATAAAAACAAATAAATAGCAATGCCAGAAGAAGTAAGAGTATCATCAGATGAACATAAATTTTGAGTAATTGCTGAAAAACAGATGGAATAAAATTATGGAAGAACATGATAGCCCTAAAGGATGCCAAGAGAGAGCTGTATCAAAAGGGCAGCCACTATCCTGCAAATGCTCCAGGTTCAGGGGCATCAGACACAGGCAGCAAGAGGGTAACCTGGGGAACTTGAAAATTAACGGGGTTGAGAACTATATTCAGAGCACCCTGTTAGGTGGGTTCCACACAACCCACAGGCCTGGAGACACCTAGGAGGAACAGGGACCCTCACGCCCAGGAGAAGAGCTACTGCACACCTTCCCCCAGAGAGAATGTCTCCTCCTTCCCCTCCGTTGCTGGAGGCAGGGTACTACAAACGAGGACAGCAGTTAATGGTGTGGGAGCCAGAGGTTGTAAGCCTAACAGTGAATACACACGTGATCAAGAAGCCTCAGCCACCTAGGGAAACGGCACAATGAAATAGCGACACCACACTCCATGAAGTGAAGAACCTACACGGGAGGACACATCATACATGGAGCAAATCGAATATGACGATCACAAGTATCGCTGCAGGGTTGGTTGGAACTTTTATTCCTACCCTCTGACCTCCAAGAGGGGAGAAGGGCCAAAAGTTGAGCTAGGCATCAATAGCTGATGAAATGATCAATCATGCCTACATAATGAAGCCTCCATATAAGCCAAAGATAATAGGGTTTGTATGAGCTTCCAGATAGCTTGAACATATGGAGGTTCCCGGAGAGTGGCACACCCGGAGGGGTGTGGAAGTTCCATGCTCCTTCCCACAGGCCCTGTATCTCTTCATCTGACTGTACATCTTTTCTTTGTTATGTGTTCTAGTAATAAACTGGTAAAGAGTATTTCCTTGAGTTCTATGAGCCGCTCTAACAAGTTAATCAAACCCAAAGAGGTGGTAGGGGGAAACCTAGATTTATATGAGGTTAGACAATGAAGTTTGTGAACTCCTCCTAGAAAAGGCATTACATACCACATTGCTGAATATCCCTACTGTCACCTTCAAAATACGCCCATTGGAAAGCTACATACTTTTTCTAGGATGAATCCGCAAGCTTAAGTATCATAGCTTGGAGCCAGTCAGTTAGAAGCATAGGTCACAACCTGTGCTTTTGACTGAGATCTGAAGTGGGGGGCAACCTGTAGAACTGAGCCCCCAACCTGTGGGATCTGATGATCTTACATATCCAAAGAAAAAGGGTCAGAATTGAATTAGAGAACATGTGGCTGGTGTCCACTGGAGAATCTGCTGGAGAATTGTGTGATTCGTGTGTTGGAATCCCCCCACCTCACATCCTGTGTCAGAAGTGTTGAGTGTATCAACCTAAAAAACAAAAAGAAAGGTTCTCTAAAAGAAAATGATCTCTACGGGGCAATAGGACATTGCAATGGGCACCTGCCATAGTAAACTATGTGTGTATTCAGACAGGGAAAGGGAGACAAAGAATTTTACAAGAAAAATTGGGAGGATCACCTAAATGTTTTGAGTTAATTATCCTTAACTATAAAGATCAATAACACGGGTAGTGCTAGTCCAGGGATGCACAGGTGGTTGCTGGGCAGAAGTCCTTGCAGAAGTATTTTTTGTGTCAAGTTGTGGTGGCCTTTGGTAGTTGTTGCAGATTTTTTTGCAATGGTTCTTTTATTAGTGATTTATGGATGAGAACCCTCTTTCCCTTTATGGCCTTTCCTGGCTCTATTTTTCAGGAATTTTATTTTTTAAAACAACACAAGTGACTCCATTTTGATTCTAAAAACTTTTATAAGTGACCATGTAAGGTTTTTCATCTATCTTAACAGACTGCTTTCAAGACTTTTTTCTTTGCTTTTAGTTTTCAGAAGTGTAGTTATGATGCGTGTGGGAGGCAGAATTACAGCCCCCAAAGGTGCCCCCGCCTTAGTCCCCAGTACTTGTAAATATACTAGCGTCCATGAAAGAAGGGGACTTTGTACATGTGACAAGGTTAAGGACTCTGAGGTAAGATTATTCTGGTTTACCTGGACGGCCATGGCTTAATTTTTTCCAGCAGTGGTCAGAGAAAGACAACACGACTGAAGAAAGGTCTAAGAAATGAAAAGTTGCTGGCTTTGAAGATGGAGGAAGGGGCGTGAGCTGAGAAACTCAGGCAGCCATTAAACTCTGGACAAAGCAACAAGACTCATTCTCCAAAGGCTCCAGAAAGGAACACAGCCCTGCTGACACCCTGACTATAGCCTGGTGAGATCTACATTGAACTTCTGACTTACAGAACCAAAGATAATAAATTTGTGTTGTTTTAAGTTTGTAGTAATTTTTTAGGACAGCCATGGAAAACAAATACAGCATGTCTTAAATCTGCAGGTGGGTGTTGTGAATCAAATGGGCAAGTTTTCAGCCATTATTTCCTTGAATATTTTCTCAATCCCACTTTCTTGTCTCTTTTTGGGACTCCCCAGTGATACAAATGTTGGATCTTTTGTTACTTATTACACCTCTGTGACGCTCTGTTATTTCTGTTTTAAAGTCTTTTTTTCTTTTTGTTGTTTATATTGGAAGAATTCTATTGATCTGTCCTCTGTCATCTACAATACTGACCCATCTAGGAAGTTTCTAAAGTTTCTTTTTTTTTTATGAGACCAATTCTCACTATGTCACCCTTTTGGTAGAGTGCTGTAGTGTCACAGCTCACAGCAACCTCAAAGTTGTAGGCTTAAGTGATTCTCTTGACTCAGCCCCAAGTAGCTGGGACTATAGGTGCCCACCACAACACCCGGCTTTTTGTGTGGGGGGTGGGGAGGAGGGTTTGGAGTCATCGTTTGTTTAGCAGGCCCAGACTGGGTTCGAATCCACCAGCCCTGGTGCATGTGGCCGGCACACTAACCACTGAGCTACAGGTGCCAAGCCATAAAGTTTTTATGTTGTTGTATTTTTTGGCTCTAAGATGTCCATTTGATTCTTTCTTATTGTATTTTTTAGCTGAGATTTTCTATTGCTTTTATTTCTTTTAAGAGACTTCGTCATTGGTTGTTGAAGCTCTTTTATCAAGGCTGCCCTAACATCCTTGTCAGATAATTTCACCTTCACCTTAAAAATCATTTCTGGGTTGGTGTCAGTTGACTGAGATTCAAGTTCAGATTTATTTTTTTTTTCTGACAGTGATTTTAAGAATTGTGTCCCTATCGTTTTATTTTGTGTATTATGTTAGGAGACCCTAGGTCCTAAGAAGTCTTTTGTTTTAATGAGAAATCACCCTATTTAATTAGCATGCAGATTCTAGCCTACCTTTATGGGTCCCCAATGGCAATTTTATTTTCAGAACTTTGTGGTGCTATTTCCATCAACCTAAGCATCTGTGTTACTGCGGCCTGAGAGAAAATAATGGGTTCCCCAGGCCTACCCTCCTGGGGTCTCTTTGAGGGAAGAGGGGAGTCTCAGCTCCAACAGGGAAGTAGAGCCTTTTCTGTGGTTGCCCACTGTTGGCTGCCTCCCCACAATCTCCTCCCTGGTGGGATTAGGCTCCCCTGATGCTGCCAGATGCCCCATTAGAAGCCTCCCTGGGATGCTTTCTGTTGCTGCATCAAGTCTCAGAAAACTTTAGGTCCAGGTCACCATAGACACCCTGACATAGAACTTTTTCTCCAGTCTTAAGTTTGCAGATCAGTTTTTCATCTTCTACCACATTTGCGATATCTCCTTTGGTTGCTTTTTATAATATTTTCAGGGTTTATAATTGTACTTACAGGGTAGAAGCAGGGAGAGATGAATCCACACCATATTGTCTGGACTTGAAGGAATACTTTTGGGTTGCAATTTTTATCCCTTCCCTTAGAATGAAACAATGTTACACTATTTTAGTTTTATTTACCACTTCTTCTTTTATTATCATTGTTATGTATTCCAGCTACACATATTTTAAGCCACAGAGACAGCTAAATTGTTTTAGTTCTGTCATTTTTTCCTTATTTTTATTCTTATGGGGGTTTTGTTTGTTTTATTTTGTTTTGTTTTTGAGACAGAGTCTCACTTTGTCACCCTTGGTAGAGTGCTGTGGTATAGAGTGCCATAGCTCACAGCAACCTCAAACTCTTGGGCTCAAGCGATTCTCTTGCCTCAGCCTCCTACTCCGCTGGGATTACAGGTCCCTGCCACAACACCTGGCTATATTTTTTTTGGGGGAGGAGGTGTCTCATTATGACTCAGGCTGGTCTTGAACAGTGAGTTCAGGCAATCCACCTGCCTTGGCCTCCCAAGTGCTATGTTTGTTTGTTTTTTAAATAGAGTAGAGGTCTTTCTATGTTGCTCTGGCTGATTTCAAACTCCTGTCCTCAAGTGATCTCCTGCCTTAGCCTCCCAAAGTGCTAGGATTACAAATGTGAGCTACCATACACTGACATCGTAAGTCTTTATATAGAATTAAATAGCAATTATTTTGTTGTTCACGTTTCAATAAGAAGCATTTGCTCATGCTTTTAGAAATAGATTCCAGTGCTCATGGTGAGGATGGGTCAGGGTATTTTCCTAGCTTCATGGCTCAAAGCTTCTTACTTTGTTGTTACCAAGAAGTAACAATAATAAAAGCCCTCTCTCTATTATCAGGCTCCTCTGATCTTTCCATTTTTCAGTATTAGTGCCCCAGTTATTACTCGGCTCAATCTGGATTTGCTACCAGCAGCGTTTCCTCCTGATGCACCTTTGTTCTTCTGGAAGTGAGGTTTTATAAAAGGTGTCAGCCACCCTCTGATCTTCCCACTGGGGACTCTTCCTCTGTGGTCTTTTTACACTGACACTCACATAGAAACCTTTGGAGATGCTCCCATTTTCAGCTGTTCTCAGGTCCACATGGGGAGGTTTCCACACAGCCTGGAGTCCACACTGGGCCCAGCTCTCCTCTCCACACAGCTGCACGCCTCAGGTGGGAACATGAAGGTCTGATTGTTGGCAGAGGCGTGGTCTACCTGTCCATACTTAGGGTCTTATGAGACATCTGGTTGTTGAGTTTTTCTTTGGTATCTTAATTATGGTGTTCATTTTTAGGAAGAGATTTAAGGGACGGTAAGAAAATTATGATGCCATTATGATTTTGCTTCAATAAGTAATCCTCCCTTATATTTTATCTCCATACTATTCTGAAATTGGTCGTGGGTTGAAGTTCTTGACTCCGACTTTAGAGATGCAAACTTTGATCCTGCCTTTGATCTTTCAGATGCAGTATTCCTGCTGGCCTTTCCAGAACCCTAATGTGTCCTTTTCCAAGTAGACAGACTTGTTTTGTTCCTTTTTCTGAGAGCCTCACTTGCCCATGGAACCCGGCTGTGACAGTGACCATCCTGTCCTAGTACAGTACTTTCCAGCCTCTCTCCAGCCAGAGGAGAATGTCTGTCCTTATTTCATAGATGAGGAAATTTAGGCTTAAATAGGAAAATATGCAAGGCCCCAGAGTTTTTTCATAGCAATGTGAACTAACTACTTACAACGTACCTTATACACACCAGTAGCCTCTGGCAGTGACCAGTCCTACACTGTTTCCCACTGGCCAGCACAGAGCCACAGGCTCCTCGTGAACACAACGGCACCACAGTTACTTCTAGAAGCCTCTAATGCCGGTCCAAGTCTGTATTGCTGCTCTCAGTCATGGCAACACATATACTTACCTTTTATCTGAGCACGGCACAATGGCTGATGTGAGTTTTGTTTGTGGTTCACTATGATCCCAGTACCCTTTTCTCTTGTTATCTCAAATAGAAGGAAATTCCCCATTATACCTTACAGCTTTTCCTCTTCCTCCTACTCTGCCTCCTTTTGGCTATGCTATGCTTTACTTTGTTCCCCCAAACTTGTTATTCTTTTATGAACATTTCTCCCCCAGCACTGTTTTTAAAACAGGTGAAGGGGCGGCACCTGTGGCTCAGTGGGTAGGGCACCAGCCCCATATACCAAGGGTGGTGGGTTCAAACCCGGCCCCAGCCAAACTGCAACAAAAAAATAGCTGGGTGTTGTGGCAGGTGTCTGTAGTCCCAGCTACTCGGGAGGCTGAGGCAAGACAATTGCCTAAGCCTAGCAGTTGGAGGTTGCTGTGAGCTGTGATGCCACAGCACTCTACCGAGGGCAATAAAACGAGACTCTGTCTCTAAAAATAATAAGGTGAAGGAAAAAGAATTTAACATTTTAAATGAGTGCAAAATTGTCCACTGTCATCTGTGAGTAGATTGACATTATTTCCTGGGGTGTCTCATGAAATCTTTTATCCTTATCTTCAGCATGATTTTGACGGCTGGGAGGGCTTTTGCCATCCACTTGTTGCCATAGTATCTATTAAGTTGCCCATCTCTATGCTTCAATGCATTGTGTCCTGACACTCCAGTGACAGGACACTTTTAATGCTTTATTAACACCTGTGCCTTCCTCGCTGTCATGGCTTGTATTAAATGCTGTGTGACTGAGTATTCCATGGCTCACCTATAGGTTAATAGAATGCTCCTTAAGAGGTTCCTTTTGTAATCAGAAGATCTCATGGTTGTTTTCCTCCCCTTTTCTTATGGTTTATCCTTCTTCTTTCTACTTCACTCAAGGCTGAAGATAAACATTTTCTATCTACCCTAAACACCGATTTATTTTCCTTTTCTTCTCTGATTTTCTGCTGGAACTTGTACATGTTATGTTACTCTCACTTCCTTTAATAAGAGCAGGGTAGCTGTAAAATGTAACAGGCAGATAGGTATCTAGGCCTCTTCCGGCTAGGCAAAAGAAAGGTCTGTATAATAAGCAAAATTGCACAAAGCAATGCACAGAGAAGACTGAGGGAGTTTCATGTCTTTTCAAATAGACTAAAAAATAAAAATCACCTAATTTCTATTTTTTTCTTGACTCTTTTTAGCCAGTACAAAGGCTGGGATGAGTTGCTAGTCCAGGGTCTCTGCACTAGAACTCCACCCAAACACCTGAAAACGACCGCTCTCAGCAAGACAGTGATTGATTCCACTAGAGGGGGATGTTTGTCCTCTAGCCTCCTTGCCCAAGAGTTTGCTGCTTATTCCCAGGAGCAGCCAACCCCAGGCCCTGCCAAGCCCAGCATCACCTTGGGTTGAAGGATGAAGGAATGAATACTACTACCCTGTATCCTGACTCAAGTGCCAAGCAGGTGGGTGTTTTCCAGCCATCCTGGTTGATTTCCACAACACTCTTTGAGACACATATTATGAGACTGATTAACTGGCTCTTGCTTTTGATTGATTGACAGGGTCTTGCTTTGTGGAGTACAATGGCATCAACATAGCTCACTGCCACTTCAAATTCCTGGGCTCAAGGGATCCTCCTGCCTCAGCCTGCCACGACAGCTGGCTAGTTTTTCTATTTTTTGGTAGAGAAGGGTTTTCCCTCTTGCTAAGGCTGGAAGGCCAGACAGACCCCAGTTTGCACTCTTTCCTCCTCTTCTCCTCACTACCTGCCCCTGAGCACTGTAGGCCTTTGCAGAAATGGGCTGTTAAACAAACATTTTCTGCGGAGACAGGGGATTAGCCCAGAGTTACAGCAGACCCTTGTAAAACCACATTCCTATCTCCATGAACTACCCAACCCCTCACCCTATACATCTAACCTTGCCTCACTTAGCTTTAAGGATTCCACCACCCCCTACCCCAACTGAAAGAAAGATATGAAACCTTCCTCCCATTGTCATGCAGGCTCCAACAGTTCTTTGAGTGTAAACCGCCTCGTAGTCAGCACTAATAAAGGACCCCATACTTGATTCAAAGAGTGTGCTGGTGTTTTCTCTATAATTCCACTCATGTTGGGGTACAACTAGGCTGGTCTCAAACTCCTGTCCTCAAGCAATCCTCTTACAGCACTAGGATTACAGGCATGAGCCACACCCCTACCCCATGAGCTTTATTTTATCAAAGATTATCAACAAATAAAAGGCTTAAAACTGTTAGATTTTAAGGTAGAACCAAGATTACAATTTAGGTCTGATTTCAGACTACCCATGATTCCTCTGTGATGTCATCTTCTCACCCCTTCTCTGGGACCAGCAGGAGGGCCTCTTACCCATATGAAGAGACCAAGGTGACACCATCTTGCATACTCACACCCCTACGGCCACTCAAAATGGCTGACACCCTTCCAACACCTGATCCTTCCCAGTCAGGCCAGGTAGAGTCAGCCAATCAGCTAAAGACGCACAGCTTTGGTCAGAAAATGCCTAACTGCAGGAGGTGCTAATTACAAGAACTTGAGCTTCAACCAATCCTGTCGGGGATTGAGTTTTGGCCAATCTCCAACAAGATTGATCCAACAACCAATCCTCGACCAGATCCAAAATGGACCAATCACTCCCTGAGATGTATAAAACTACTTTCGCCTTTGTACCGGGGTCGCCCCCTGTGCAGCTACACTGTCCAGTGGTGCAGCCAGAGCATATGCTTGAGTAAAAGACACTCCTTTGTTTTTACACGTGTGTACGGTGGTCACTCAGCGGTGCCTTCGGTCCTTACACCATACAGCATGGAGTGTTATTTATTTTAATTTGCTTTTGTCCTCAGATTTAGGCTGTGTGTTTTCTTTTGGTTTTGTTGTTTGTTTTTATATAAATCTTTGGTTCATGCTAACTTTGTTCATTTCAACCTCATTTAAGTATCTTCAGATCAGTGTTGCTATTTTGAAATTAGAACTGTCTGAAGACTTATATCTTTAGTTTACTTGGCTCAGGTGAGCTGGGTGCAACTGGCTGGAGTGGAGCTCATTCAAATCACTGCTGCCTGCTGTTGACCAGAGGGATTGGCCTAGCGGGGAGTGACAACCCACAGGCCTAGACAGTGATCTGATTTCTTCCCCTCCTGGTAGGTGGTAACTTCTTTTCCCCTTTTTCCTCCAGTGTGGTCATTGCTCCCTTGGCTCTTCCTTTCACCAGAGTAAATGCTGTCCCCAGAGGCTCCCAGGTGCCTCTGGCATCTCTCCACTGCTCTCTGAGGGGCATGGCTTGGTGGGGAGCAGCGCTTCTGGTGGAAAGACACATTCTGGTTCCACAGTTGGAGGCGGGGCCTAAGATATTTCATTTCCAAGCAGCTCCTGGTGACGCCAGTGCAGCTGGCCAGCAGACACCCTGTGAGCAGCGGGTCCCAGGAGCCTTCCTCCCTGTACCCTGCCCCATCCCACAGCACAAGCTACTCCCACTTATCCAGCCCACTCACAGATGACCAGACACCATAGCTACAAGATCACAGTCCTTATTCTTTAGAAAAGAATTGTGATAGGTACAGCAGGAGCCTGGAATGGTGGGGCTGATCTCCCCAGCAGGTATTCTTAATTAGGTTGATAATTAGGCAGCAGTTAATGAGAATGGATTTCTGGCTGTCATAGCACAGAAGAGGAAAACCTGATGAATGGCACTTCGGGGGGTGAGGGGTACCAGAGTGGGGACCTGGAGTGCAGCCAGCCCAGGCTGCTCTGGGACAGAGCTAGGACTAGCCAGGAAGGACAGAGCTCTCGGGTCCTGCTGAGCTTCCACAACTGTCAGTCTTCAGCCTGTGTGCGACCCTGGAGAGCACAGAGGTGATAGCACTCCCTAGAGTGACCCCTAGAGGGGCCTTCAGAGGGCCCCCTTGTGACAACATAGGGGCTCCTGCACACTAGCTGCAGGGTGCCCATCCACAGCTCTGCCCAGACGGCGTGGAGATGGGAAACCCACTTACTTACCCTTGCTGCACGCATGGTGGCCGTATGACTTGCCCCTCCTAGTTGGGAACATCTACCTGGGATGCCTTTAGCTACTCCCAAACATGATGCTGTTTTGGCCAGTCTAACAATGCTAATCCTTCTCTGGGGCCCTTTGTACTCATCTAGCACCCCCATATCCCCTGGCTTTTTAATCCTGAAAACAACTCAGGGAATTGAAGCCTCAGATAACCCACACAGAGGCACACACAATCCAGGCTGGGATCCACATTTCCGTATTTCCAGGCGTCTGTTGCTCTACTGCTGTGTGTGGGATTGTTTTACATTGGTCTTCCTGAGCCAAGATCCTGGGGGGAAATGCAGATACCAGCTTCTTTTCTTTTGGAATGCCTGGGGGAAGAAAACTTGTTTGCTTTTCTAGTTTTCTTCCAAGTGTATACTTCATGTGTTGACCAGATAAAATTTTAATCGATCCTAAGATAGGAGAATTTTTTTTAAAAACTTTAGTAATTAATATTATATATATGGGATAGCTTACTCTCTGTGTGATTCCATACATTTAAAAAATTCTGTATGTTTATCCCCATGATACTCCAAGTTTCTACCTGACTTTCTGTCTAAACGTTCCTTCTGGACCATGGAGAAGGAAAGGGATCCCAAGGAGAAAACAGGATTCTTCCTGAGTGTAAAAGATGGTAATGGGAGTACAGACACCTGGAAGTTGTGTTGGCAGAATGCCAGAAAAGAAAGATACAGACTAAGAGGAAGAAAGAAAGAGCTATAGAAATTTGCCTGGGTGTTCCCTTGAGACTCTCCTGAATTATAAACTGTGTGCGTATAGAATGAAACGTTATCCACAAGAGCAGACAGCTGCAGGCTGAATGGTCCTCAGAGCTCACACACTCCTAGAAATCATGCAAGGTCAGAATAATTATGCAGAGTAGAGGGTCCCTCTTTGCCACTCAGTAGAAACCCCCAAAAGGGCACACCGTGGACATAGGGCTATACTGCCCTTAAAATAAAGGCAACTCCAGATCTACCATAACAAGACTTCAAAAGAAGTCTTAGAGGAACTGAAAAGATCTTAACCTGCTACTAGAACAACGCCCTACATTTTTAAAGTAGAGATACCCATCAGAATAAAAATCACAATTCCAAGCATCCAATTAATAATTACTAGACATACCAAAAAATAAGAAAAAACGTTTCTCACCACTTAGGAGAAAAATCAATCAGTAGGCCAAGAAATGAAGGAAATGATTTAAGTGGCAGAAAAGGACATTTAAAAAAGTTATAATTATGTTTAAGTAGTTAAAAGAAAACATGAATATACTGAAAAGAGACACGAATATCTTGCATAAAGAAATAAGATGGGATTGGTTTTAGAAATTATAAACATATCTGAAAAAAAAAATTCACTGAGTGGGGGGGCAGCACCTGTGGCTCAAAGGAGTAGGGCGCTGGCCCTATATACCAGAGGTGGTGGGATCAAGCCTGGCCCTAACCAAAAAAAAAAAAAAATTCACAGATTAGACCCTACAATCTGTCTAAAGATTTTACTAATCTGAGAGAAAATTGATGCACTTGAAGACATGGAAATAGCCATGAAAGATGAAATAGATGAAAAACTAAAAGTTAATAAATAGGGTCTCAGTGATCTGTGGGACAATATCAAGTGTCTAGCATATGTGCAAGGGAAGTACCAGTAGGAAAAAAAGGGAGAGACATAAAATATTTTTGAAGGAAGAATGGTCAAAAAAATTCAAATTTGAATTTGTATCTACAGGTCTAATAAGCTCAATGAATTTTCTTTTTTTGAGACAGAATCTCACTCTGTCACCCAGGTTAGAGTGTCCTGGTGTTTATAGCTCATAACAACCTCAAACTCCTGGGCACAAGAGATCCTCTTGCCTCAGCCTCCCAAGTATCCAGGACTACACGCATGCACCACCATGCCTGGCTAATTTTTCTATTTTTAGTAGAAATAAGGTCTCTCTCTTGCTGGGGCTGGTCTCTAACTCCTGAGCTCAAGCAATCCACCTGCTTCAGGCCTCCCAGAATGCTAGGATTACAGGTATGAGCCACCGCACCTGGCCAAGAAAAAAACCTTAAGAGCAATCATAAGAAAAAAAGACACATTACATTACTTAAGGGAAACAAAGATAGGAATAATAACAGGCTTTTCATCAGACACTGTGTAAAGCAGAACAATGAAATGACATCATTAACATGCTGAAAGAAAGTAAACCTTCAATTTAGAATTCTATGCTCATCTCTCATCAAATATACTTTTTACAAATAAAAGCAAAATGGGGCAGCGCCTGTGGCTTAGTGGGTAGGGTGCTGGCCCCATGTGCCGAGGGTGGTGGGTTCAAACCCGGCCTGGGCCAAACTGCAACAAAAAAATGGCTGGGCATTGTGGCAGGCACCTGTAGTCCCAGCTACTCGGGAGTCTGAGGCAAGAGAATCGCCTAAGCC
Source organism: Galagoides demidoff (assembly GCA_963574575.1). Classification (NCBI taxonomy): domain Eukaryota; kingdom Metazoa; phylum Chordata; class Mammalia; order Primates; family Galagidae; genus Galagoides; species Galagoides demidoff. The sequence goes on from CAUYQV010018260.1 coordinate 81,264, forward strand.
GGGGAGTTGGAGGTTGCTGTGAGCTGTGTGATGCCACAGCACTCTACCAAGGGCAGTAAGTAAAACTCTGTCTCTACAAATAAATAAATAAAAGAAAAATGAAAATCTTCCAGGAAAAACATATCTGGGATATAAAAGCACAAGAGATGGATTAGAGAATGGAAGTGCAGTTGAACCTCTGTAAGTTGACCACCCAAGGGACAGTAAACAAACTGGTCAATACGCAGAGGTGGTCAACATCAGGAACTAGGCCTAATGTACTGATATGTACATGTGGTAAGTATCTGGTCTATGAAATTCAGGTCAACTAAGGAGGTGGTCAATGTAGGGATGTGGTCAACTATGGAGGTTCTACTGTATATTGTGAACTTTTTGCATCATTATGGAGATGGTGTAATACACAGCAGCCAGCGTGAACATTTTGAAACATAAGTCAAATTACATCAGCTCTAATCTCAAAGCCCCTTCACTTAGAGTAAAAGCCAAAATCCCACAACAGCCTGTGAGGTTGGATATAACCAGAACCTTCCTGCCCGCCCCTCAATTCTCATCACCACTGTGACCGCAACTATAAAAATATTAGCAGAAATTCATGGTTATGATTCTTCTTCCCTTTTTCTTTATAAAATCTTTATAAAAATTTTTCATCAAAAATTTATAATTATCTTGGGGTTTTTCTGGAAATTATTAAATGTGTCTTCTTAAAATTTAAGGCCCAGCCTCTTCTTTCATGTGTATCATGAGAAAGATAGAAGGAGAGAAGCCATTTGTGAGACACCCAAGAGGAAGCCTAGACTTCATTATTTCTCTCTAAATAATACCAGTCTCTTTTTCCATGTGTATAATTCACTCCAACGTGACCAGGAATTTCTCCCAAGTTCCTATCACTCCCACTTGGCCACAAAGTCCTCTCTTCCTATATTGGAATTGAGGCCAGAGCAGAAGTCCCCCATCATCTGTCCTTAACTTTCAAAATGCTTTCAAATATGGGAACAAAGCAGCCTTTTTATGAACCATAATCTGCTAAGGGATTTAGTTCGTGGGAGGATGTGGGTTACACTGTCGCTTTCGTTTTTTCTAATGGACCAATACAATGATTACATGTTCTTTTTCTGCAGCTCCACCTTATTAGGTTTCAGACCAGGTACGGTTCAGCTTGTCCCCAGGGGCTCTCTTTCCCTTCACAGCTTAGTTCCCAAGCCTGGTCTCCCTTTCCTTGCTCCTCAGCTAAATGGACCTAACGACTCAGTCAGTCGTGAGCAAAGCCCATCTTTGTTCTTCCTCCATGCCTTTGCCCATGACTTCCCTTCCGCCAGGGTTATTTTTATCCTCTAAAGACACAAACCTAAAGGCCTATATTTTCTATGGTTGAAAGCGGTACCACCTATTATTAGCTGTAGAGATATACGAGGATAAAAGAATAAAGTAAAAATAAGAAAAATCAATCATGCTGTGCTGGAGCAGACTTCCAGCAGCTGCTAAGACATTGCACTCCTGGTATGATTTCAACTTGTCCTAATTTTACAATCTGTATTTGGCAACCATAATCTATGTGGAAAACCTGGAAAAATAATTTAATGTAGAAATGTAGATATGCCAAGCGTTGGCAAGAGTTAATTTTTCTGCCACCTACTTACTCCTCAGCTCTTATTTATTTTGAGTGGGAAAGAGTTTGGTGAATTACTTGTAATTATCCTACAGTTTTAAAAGAGAAAAACATAAATATGAACTCATCTGATGATTTTATTATCTATTTTAGGTTACATAAAGTAATCCAAGTATTTTTGTTCATTTTATTTTTTAAATTAAATCATAACTGTGTACATTGATGCATTTATGGGGTTCAGTGTACTGATTTGATAATGTGAAATGCTTACATTGGACTAAGTAACACATCCATCACAATTATACTTTTTCTTAATAGTTTTGAAATGTACCATAGAATCATGTACATTAGGTGAGGTCCCCCAAATACCCTCCATCCTCCCCTGCCCCTCCCCTCTCTCTCCCCTTTTACTTTCTGGACTATAGTTATGTTTTACCATTCATATGAATGTGTAGGTGATTGTATATTGATTTCCTAGTAGTATTGAATACATTGGATACTTTTTTTTTCCCATTCTTGAGATACTTTACTAAGAAGAGTATGTTTCAGCTCCATCCAGATAAACATAAAAGATATAAAGTCTCCATCTTTTTTATGGCTGCATAGTATTCCATGGTGTACATATATCACAATTATTAATCCATTCATGGGTTGATGGGCACTTGGGCTGTTTCAATGTCTTAGCAATTATGAATTGGCTATAATAAATATTCATTCTGGTGCAAATGTCTTTGTTATAAAATAATTTTTGATCATCTGGGTATATACCTAGTAGAGGAATTGCAGGATCGAATGGTAGGTCTACTTTTAGTTCCTTGAGTATTCTCCAAACCTCTTTCCAAAAAGGTCATATTAGCTTACATTCCCACCAGCAGTGTAGAAGTGTTCCCTTCTCTCCACATCCACACCAACATCTGTAGTTTTGGGATTTTGTGATGGGGGCTAATCTTACTGGAGTTAGATGATATCTCAAAGTGGTTTTGATTTGCATTTCTCTGATGATTAAGGATGATTAGCATTTATTTGTGTTTGTAAGCCATGAGCCTGTGTTCATCAAAAAAGTTTCTGTTCAAGTCTCTTGCCCACATAGAAATGGGGTTATTTGTTCTTTTCTTATTGATTAGTTTGAGTTCTCTGTGGATTCTAGTTATCAGACTTTTGTAAGTCTGTTGTTATCAGACCTAACCTGCAAAACTCTTCTCCTATTCTGAAGCTTGTCTGTTTGCTTTACTTACTATACTCCTGGCTGTGCAAAAGCTTTTTAGTTTGATCAGATCCCAGGAATGTATTTTTGGTGTTGCTTCAAACGCTGAGGGCGGGGGGTCCTCATCATAAAATATTCTCCAAGGTTGCTGTGAGCTGTGTGATGCCATGGCACTCTACCTAGGGCAATAAAGTGAGACTCTGTCTCTTAAAAAAAAAAATTATCCTAGGCCAATTTCTTCAAGTGTTTTCCCTGTACTCTCTTCTAGTATTTTTATAGTTTCATGTCTTAAGTTTAAATCTTTTATCCAGTGAGAATCCGTTTTTGTTAATGGTGAAAGGTGCAGGTCTAGTTTCAGCCTTCTACAGATCACCAGCCAGTTCACCCAGCACCATTTGTTAAATAGGGAGTCTTTCTCCCACTGAATATTTTTCATAGGCTTGTCGAAGATCAAATGACGATAAGTAGCTGGGTTCATTTCTTGGTTCTCTATTCTGTTCCATAAATCTACCACTCTGTTTTTGTGCCAGTACCATGCTGTTTTGATCACTACAGATTTATAGTATAGCCTGAAGTCTGGTAATGTGATACTCCTGATTTTCACAAAAGGTGAATTTCATGCCAAAGCTGCATAGAAGAAGGTTGCGGTAAGAGAACATCCCAACAGCTGAATCACCACATAGCGCTCCCCTCCCCCGACAAACTGGACTGCCCAGTTTAGGATCAGTCCCAGAACTTAGAATCGAGAGCCCCTGAGCACCGAGCACATGGTGCTTAAGACCAGCGAATCCTGACACCTGTTTGTCTGGACTCAAATCCCAGCACTGGCCTTTCTGAAACTCTTATGTGAGGTGCCAGGACTTCTTGTTCCTTAGCCTCCTCATTTTTATTTTTTACCAAGGAATAAAAGAGATATAGGGGAAATTGGGAAGTATTTTTTAAAGAGGTATGGCAGGGGTGTGCCCTCAATCTTTTCTTTCATCAGGAAAGTAAGCATCTCAGCACCTGGCAAGCACAGGTGCTTGTGCAAACTCCTCCAGGAGATAATAGCTTTGGACATGGTCAGGAAGCTGGTAAGCTTCAGATGCTTCAGTATCCCATCTGCTCACAATAGCATCTGAACATTCCGTTCTGTGCTCCCAGAAGTGGTACTGGCCTACTCTGACCCTTGACACAGAGCTGTCTGCAAAGCCATGTGCTGATGGGACCACCAGTCCAAGCTGGTGCCAGGGCTCACGGTCTGGCTCCCCAGACATCAAGTACCTCCTCTTAAGAACTGTCGAGTGGGGAGAGTCAGGCGGCTTGGCTGGTGTGGTGGAAGCAGCTTCTCTCTGACCACTGGCTGCATGAACAGGGAAGAGCTGTTGCTCCGAATGGCTTGATCATGCTAATAACATGAGGCAATTAAAATTTCATGCTCTACCTGATTCGCTAGACACAGTGTACCTGGATAAGAAATCAATTTCCTGGCTCGGTGCCCATAGCATAGGATGGCACCAGCCATGTGCACTGAGGCTAGTGGGTTTGAACCCAGCCCCAGCCAACTAAACAATGACAACTGCAACACGAAAATAGCCAGGTGTTATGGTAGGCGCCTACAGTCCCAGCTACTTGGAAGGCTGAAGCAAGATAATCTCTTAAGCCCAAGAGTTTGAGGTTGCTGTGAGCTGTGACGCCACAGCACTGTACCGAGGGCAACATACTGAAAGTCTGTCTCAAAATAAATAAATAATAAAAAAGAGATCTATTTTCTCTCTGCTCTGTGAGGCTTCCAAGCCAAAGGCATAGCATGTTGTGGTGTACTTTAAGGTGGCAGGGGGTAGATTGATCAAGAAAATTCCCAGTATAGTCACTGTTCAGGAGCAAGCACCTGAGTCATCCATCCACTAGCTCCAGTGTTTATAAATGGAATCATCCTATGGCTCCAGAGTCACCGGGCTTTGTGGGTTTAGATGAGGTGAGATACATTTACCCTGCAGAGCTTTATTAGACACAAATCATAGGTACCATGCCAGGAGCTGTTGGGGCCATATGTCATCCCCTTACATGAACTCATAGTTTCATGAGGGAGACAGGCATACATGGCATAAGGTGAGGGACTATGGCGCCCCCTGAGTCATCCCCTGGCTTCTGCATAGATCAGCACAGAGGGTGTAGTTCACCTTTTTTACATTTTAACTGGTTCTAGGATTAAACTATAGAATTGGCCTTGTTTCGGTTGAGCTTTATCTGTACCTGAGAGAGTGTGAGCATGGTGGTGGCTCTGTGGTTTGTGTATCTTGCCTCCTGAGTGGGTAAGTTAGGAGCGTGGACCATGGCAGCATCGTCATAATGGGTTGCTAAGCTCTGGAGCAACACTCATTCGCTGGGGTTAATTGGTTTCACTTTTTAATGAATGCCCTTCTAAAAGATTAAGCCCTAATAATAATCTTAACTCGTTGAGAATAAGTAATCATTAGCACCTCTCAGAGAATAGCTATAAATATGTTGAAATGTGGAGAATATGCTGGGCACAGTGGCTCACACTTGTTATCCTAGCACTCTGGGAGGCCAAGGTGGGAGGATTGCTTGGGCTCAGGAGTTCAAGCCCAGCCTCAGCAAGAATGAGACCCCAGTTTCCACTAAAAATAGAAAAACTAGCTGGGTGCTATGGTGGGTGCCTATCGTCCCTGCTACTTTGGAAGCTAAGGCAAGAGGATCACTTGAGCCCAAGAGTTTGAGGTTGCTGTGAGCTATGATGCCACAGCACTCTACCCAGGATGACAGAGGGAAACACTGTCTCAAAAAAAAAGGGGGGGAGAATTGAAGAAAAGGCATGTGGAGAGGAGGTGTCTGGCAGCTGTGCAGTGAAATATTTTGAATAGGCAGAGGAAGTCATAAAAAGCTGGGAGTAGAGATGCGCCAAATAATTCCCGCAGTGGTGCTGGCTCTGTCCCCTGCTCTCCCACAGACTCCTAGTTGGGTGACTTAACCAATCCTATTCTTCCTGTACCACTCCCGAAAATCACACCAGTTAGAGATTCAGCAAATTCATAGCCAAATATCCTAGGGAGAGTTGGGAAGGAAAGGAAAGGAGTAAGCATTAATCATTTCAATCGGATTAATCTGCATAATGAAAATTTTGATTGGGGGAAAAAGGTAGGGATTTCTATGCCTACATTTGTCACACTACATTTTCAGTCCATTTCAGACAATGTCACATGCGTATAAAGTGTGTAAAATACGACAAATTACTAGAAAAATGAAAGGAATAACTAAAGATTTGCAAATACAAACCCAGATTTTACTAAAAGATTCAACAGATTCTATTTATTATTAAGTTTAACATACAGTTACGCTTTGATAAATATAATCAGTACAAAAATAACATTAGGAAAAGGAAGTGAATTTAAAAATTGCACATTCTTTGGAAGTGTGTAGTTTTGTATGTATTGAGTTGTTTAAAACAGAAAGAATGGTCATTTCACAATTAAACCATCATGAGTGAAATGAAGGTTCTCTATATGAAATGTATAAATCATCCTTTGAATAAACACCATATACATTAATACATAAAGTCTTTACAGTGACAAATAAGCTTCTTTCTTGGCTGTTAATTAATCTAATCTAAATTATATTACCAACAATCCTGTTTGCAGATGTTTCTGTTTTATTCTGTTTTGTTTAAGTAATACTACTAGTAGAAAAACCAGCTCACAGAGGAATGTCAACATTTTCACTTAAAGTGTTTCAGTTTCAAAATAATTTCCATAAATTCAGGATATTTATTTTGATTTTTTTCCCAAATGAAGCAAGTGATACTGTACTACATCTCCAAAATATCTTCAATCCTCATCTGTAGCCAGTTCCAACAATTTGTCCTGTAAAACGAGTGTTGAATTTAAATGACCTTTTCATGAAATAAATTATTCCTAATCTATGACTCTCCTATGAGATGTTCTGAAGCATTACATCACGTGTGCATAAAGAGTGATGACTTTTCACAGATGTGGGATGTCAAGAACATCACCTCAATAACTGATCACTGTGGGGAACTCAGGGAACACCCCACAGCAATCCACAAAAGCTCTTTTCCTCCATGTTTCCAACTTTTGCTTTTGTCTTCAGTTTTGTCTGAGGCTGAAAACCATGTGTCACTCCTCCCTGAGTGAAAGTATTAAGATCATTAAATATACAACGATACCATTAATAAAGTTCAACTTATATATTTAAAAGCTGGGACCTAACTTGTTTCTTCCATTGCAGGAGCACCAAGCACCCCTTCTGAAGTTCAGAAAATCTCAGCAGGAATTCTCCCTTGGATGTAGCTCAACAGCCAGAAATGATGGTTCTCTGTGACCAGCTGTTCTGGCTGCAGATAATAAAGAGACAATCTTGAACTTAGCACATTTTACAATTTTAACTTGTCACCGAGGACACTTTAGCTGATTTTTGTTTCTAGCCAGAGTTTCTCCATGAAAGCTGCAATGCATTATTTCATATTCTGGTAAAACTGCTTAATCTGACAGCTCCAAGATGTTTCCCAGTCCTTGCAGCTTCACTGACAGAATTCGTGTCTAACGAAACCTAAAATCCAAAACCCTACTTTGTAATCCTTCTTACCTAATCCTTCCTGGTGGTAAGCTATTTGGAACTAGCTGTGTTTGTGGGCAGTGATGCCATGATAAGGGATTCTCCATATTACCAACATGTTCAAATCATGCTAAAAGAATTGCCATTTGACAGTATCTGCAGATTCACCAAGTTGTAATAAACAAGGCTCTGCTCATCTGATTTGTTCTGTATGTTGGTTTTCCATAACATTAGCCAGTTCTTAAATATTTAAGAGATACACGCCTTTGGGGGACGGTTCTTGAGCTACTCTTTGCCCCAGATTCACTCAACGTTTTAAACAAACATTTTATATGCAGTTTTTTTATTGACATATACATGTATATAGTTTTTAGTGTTTCCAAGTGTCGCTTTGTAAGATGTACTTGAGGCACTAATGTTACATGTAAAATATTAAACATTTCTCTGTCAGTTTTTTAATTTTATACTATTCTCTACTCATTATCTCAGAGAATCATTTCAGTTTTGCCTCTTGTATTTGCAGATGCCACTTATGCTTTGATGACTCCATGGCTTCGGTAGCCAGGTCATCTCCACAACCACAACCACACATTATGGTTTTAGCCTTTCATTATTGTTCATGGTCCCAAACTCAATATATGAGAAATCACACTTCAGAGAAAAACTAGATCTAATGTTTTTATTCTTCATTTCCTCGTATCACTTATATCATCACTACTAACTTTACTTCCATACAGCTGTAGAAAATGTATGTCATTATTGACCAAAAAAGTCCAGTCAAGCTTCCTTTTGCATCTGTTTTTTTTTTTTTTTTTTTTTTTTTAAGACAGAGCCGCTGTGGCATCACAGATCACAGCAACCTCCAACACCTGGGCTCAAGTGAGGCTCCTGCCTCCACCTCCCAAGTAGCTGGGGTTACAGGCGCCCGCCACAACGCCCGGATATTTTTTGGTTGCAGCCATCACTGTTGTTTGGTGGCCCAGGCTGGATTCGAACCCGCCAGCCCAGGTATATGTGGCTGGTGCCTTAGCCGCTTGAGCCACAGGCACCGAGCTGCTTTTGCAGCTGTAAATCAGGGTTTAAAGTAAACAATACTGCTTTCACTTCCCTGTTTTAATTATTATAGCATCAGTAAGTCATAAATTTTTAAAAGCTGACTTCATTCACTTAAATGATTATAAAAATGGCAATTTACAAAATATTATAAATGCTTACATTTTCTCAGAACTTCATACACTTTTTAGGATACATTTGGCAGATATCACATGTGTTGTGGTCTTACCATGTAGGAGGCTCACTGGGTGAGCTTGACAACACAAAACTTGTTGAAGCCCTGTTTCTGGAGAGATGGAGAGCTTGGAGCCATGTGATAACCCAGTCGTTTTGCTGCAGAGATTTCTAAATGCTTACCTGCAGATTATGTATCATCTCATCATAGACTGGTCTGCTACCTCGCTTTGGTGGCAGTGCCATGAGTCACTCTTCTCTACTGTTCTGCACTGTACCGTCAGGCCCCAAGGAGGGGGATACACAGGAGAGTCTCTGGCCCTCAGACTCCAGAAAACACAGGAGCTCAGCAGAGCAGAGCAGCCTAAGATCCCCAGGTTATGGCTTAACAGATTTTCAGCGGTGCAGGGAAGTAGCCTGTTCCTCTGCCAGCTCCACTTTTTCCCGACTCTCCCTAGAACTTCATATTTCTATTAATTAACTATATTTGAGTCATTGTTATGAATTGTTCATTGTCCATCCTAATTATCACACATTATAACCATTTTTACCACCCCTTAAGGATCACTACTGTGCTTATTCATATTATTAAGTGGTTATCACCTTGACTTTGCTATTCTATTTGATTATAGTACTAACCTCTTTCATATACTCAGTTGTTACTGAGTCAGTGAGATTGTATAATTATATCTTAAAAAGTAAAAAAAGGAAGATGCAGGGAGTCCCAGGCCTCTCCCGGCTCCCCTTGGCTAACCTGCATAATGTGGCAATGGAGAAAACAAAGTAGATTGGAATTATTTACCTTGTAGAATCAATCTTCTTCTGCCTTCTTCTCAAATGTACAAATGTCTTTTGCCTGGAAGCTAGTTATGGTGTGTGTTGCCTTTTATATTTATACCTAGTACAGTTTACTAGGCACTCCAACCAGCCCCATCACCAGTTCCTACCAAAACATAAAAGAAGGGAAGGATACAGAAAAAGGGAAAGACAGATGCCAAAGGCTAATTCACCCATTTTATGATTTCTTCTGGTTTCAGCCCTGTTTGGTCTTCAGCAGTGTAAACAAATAAAGGAAAAGATCAAGTGCATTTGCCTAAAGGTGAGGTCTGCTTAGCTGCTATGTCTGATCTAAGGTCAGATGGATTTTTTTTTTAATAATTTACACATTTCAGGTGTATGTTTGTTTTGATGATAAGATTTGGTAAATGAGATAGCAGTATGCCTCATACTTCTAGTAATTAAGGTGACACGTATTGAATTGTTCTTGTTAAATCCTTAGCAGTAATTCCTCTATTACTGAGGCCAACATGCCTCCATAATAAATCAGGCAAAAGAGAAACAACATTAAATCTGAGAGATGATCTTGAATTTATCTAATAAACAGTTACCAATAGTCCCATGAAATATTTCTCTCTGATAGACACTGGATCTGAGAATAAGAACTGGAATCTACACCTATTTCTGTAATGACCAACTGCATGATTTTTAACCAGTTACTGATCCTCGCAAACCTTAGGGTATCTGCCATGACATAAATAAATTATTAAACAAACAAACAGGGCAAATACATGATGCTCATGTTTCTGCCCAGCTCTACAATTCTGTAATTGATCCATCAAAAGACAGCTCACGTCCTAGATTTAAAACCAGAGCCTGGAGTCAACTGACAACATACAACAATGGCATAAATAAAGAGGTGTGATATTTTTGATTCTATTAGAGCTGTGTTTCCCAGCCAACCTTCCCACCCCCAAAGCTGATGACAGCATTCCAGAAGGCAGCAATAGCATCTGCTTTAATGTCTGGTTTGATAATTAATAAATTATGTAATGGGTTGGTAGCTCTTACCTTTTAACACAGGGCAGTCTCAAGCTCTCTGAGTGTGGGTGCAGTGAGCACACTCGGCAGAGAGGGAAGTACAGATCCCCTCCCCCCACTCAGCATCTCAGCTGAACACCCCTGCCCTCTGGGGAGTTAGACTGTCACACACTTTTAAATTCTTTTGTTCTTAGAAATATATTGTTTAACCCATCCCCCTAGTGGACTGTTGGTTGGGAGAAAAGAAAAAGTGATAGTGAAATCCACCAAATGAATAAGGAGTATTAAATTTTATTTCTAGAGGTTCTCTATCAGACCACTACTATATTTTCTTCACTGAAATTCTAATACAAAATGTCAAAATGTGTCCCGTATTTAAAAAGTAAACATTGAAAAGACAAAATATAGTGACAATTATTTCTAATTTACTCTCTATTTATCAAAAGAGGGAGGACTTTTTTGTAAGATAGTCTTTAGATAAAAGGGCTGATAAATGGCAACCTGAAATTCTCTTACTTGGTTGTTTAGTAACAGAACATTACTTATACATAGAAACCTCAGGTTTTTCTTAAACACAGCATTTAAGAATTCCAAATATTGGCTCAGCGCCTGTGGCTCAATCGGCTAAGACGCCAGCCACGTACACCTAAGGTGGCGGGTTCGAATCCCCAGCCCGGGCCCGCCAAACAACAATGATGGCTGCAACCAAAAAATGGCCGGGCGTTGTGGCGGGCGCCTGTGGTCCCAGCTACTTGGGAGGCAGAGGCAGG
>CAUYQV010018264.1:0-37584 GCA_963574575.1 Galagoides demidoff
AAGTTGTAGCTTTCATTTGAGAGCTATAAATTAGTTTCATAAAAGGGCTGTGTACATTGGATACTTTTTCTTCCATTCCTGTGATACTTTGCTAAGAAGAACATTTTCCAGTTCCATCCATGTAAACATGAAGGAGGTAAAGTATATGGGGAGGGGGTGGGGAAGGGCGGCTGGGTGGTGGGAGGGTGACCGGAAAGATCACCTATATATCTGTCTAACAAGGGTACAAGTGAACTTTTCTAGAACCAGAATATAAATGTTTTGACACGATGACTAAGCAAATGACATGAAATCTATGTGAACCAGCTTGATGAAAGTATTTCAAATTGTATATGAAAACACTACACTGTACCCCATGTTTGCATTAATGTATACAGCTATCATTTAATAAAAAAAAAAGTAATTATAAGGAGGCACATCTGTCATTGTGTTATTTGTTTTGTATTTGCCTTATAGTTTTTGCTCCTCATTTTGTGCATTGCTGCCTTCTTTTATGTTTTAGTTAACTTTTTGTAGTGAAACATTTTACTTCTCATCTCATTTCCCTTTGTATATTCTATTGCAGGCAGAATGGGGACCAAAGACCCCATTCTTGGCAAGGGAAAACACCCCCAGAAAAAGTGGAAGTAAAATGTAAGCTAAGTGAGGCAGAACAAAGGAAAGTCAGCTAGTCTACCTTCAAACCAATGCTGCTAAATTTCTTATCTGAGCAAGTTTCCTGCTTTTCCTAGAAGCCTAGCCCGTTGGAAATATAGCTTACTAACACACCTGCTGGGTCTGGAAGCACTCTGAAGGAATAATGGCTACAGAGGAAGCTGTGTGCAAGGTCTAGCAAGAAACATTAACCAGGCTGTTTCCTGCCTACTTAATAATCAAAGCAAATACCCATTGTGGAGTTTTATATTATGGCTGGGGAAGAGATCAAGGAGAACAGCTCAAGCCCTAAAATATGGGTAAGGACACTTATATTTCTTATCGCAGAGGAAGACTCTCCGTGGTGGTGATGAGAGGAAAATTCCTCTCTCCCACCAATTCTTCAGAGGAGATTGACACCAGTGGTGTTTTACTGCACAGTGAACTATTAACACCCCCTTAGGAATCTGTGTGTATGACCACAGACAGGAGGCTGCCCACACACGAGGCTTAGGTTCTGGATTTCTCAAGCCTGCTTAGACCCTTGAAGTTAATGATTATAGAAACAATAGGAGCTGATATGCTCACTCAGAGAAATTGCTGGTGTCTTTCTTCCCTTCCTCATCTTACCATTTGTGCTAATGAGCAAATATCCTTCAATAAAAGCTGAGTGGAACTGACACTTAGGGCCACTATCAGAACCCCACAAGCTGGCAGTGGTTCCCTGTGCTCCTACCTTTTAAAGATTCTATCCTGTGTGTCTTTTTGTATCTCCTTGTCATTTCTAACTTTATATTTCTTCAGTTGGTTACCACCATATCCACAGGTCTTAAGGGACTCTGCCCCTGGGGTGAAACCCCACCATTCAATAGTTGTTTTTTTTTCCCCTGGTGGTTATCTTGAAGATAACACTAACATCCTGAAATTATAATGTTCTAACTTGAATTTATACCAGCTTAACTTCAAAAAACATATTAAAAACTCTGTCCCTGTACTGGTTCAACTCCATCCCTTTTCAGTTATTGATGTCACATGATTACATCATTGTATGTTGTGTGTCCAAAAACATAGACAATTTATGTTCTGTTTTGTAGAAAAGAAAATGTATAGTTACAAATCAGTTACAATAATTTATACTAGTAATTGTTTTTTTAAAATGCATTAGTCTCTTAAATCATATAGAAAAGAAAAATCAATATTAAAAACTGACTTTACAATAGTACTAGCTTTAAGGTACTGTCTGGTTGCTTTTATTTTCATCTACAGGATTCTCTTTGGCATTCTTTGCAGGGAAGTCTAACAGTAATGAGCTCCCTGAGCTTTCGTTTATCTAGTACTGTATTAATTTCTTCCTCACGGGATAGTTTTGCCAGATATAGTATTTGTAGTTAGTAGTTATTTCTCTTTTAGCACTTTCTTTTTTGAGACAGAGCCTCAAGCTAATGCCCTGGATAGAGTGCTGTGACATCATAGCTCACAGCAACCTCCAACTCCTGGGCTCAAGTGAGTCTCCTGCCTCCACCTCCCAAGTAGCTGGGACTACATCTTTTAGCACTTTCTCAGCCCATAGCCTTCTGGCCTTCAAAGTTCCTAATGAGAAATCTTCTGAAAATCTTATTGAGAATCACTTGCGTATTGCAAGTTGCTTCTCTCTCACTGCTTTTAAGATTCTTTGTCTTTCAACAGTTTGATTGTAAAAGATTTTGGTAGAAGTTTCTTTGAGTTTTTCCTACTTAAGGTTCACTGAGCTTCTTGTATCTATATATCAATTGTGAAGACTTTCCATTATTCTTTCTCCAAACCTCTTTTCCCCCTTTGTCTCTCTTTTCTCCCTCTGGGACTCCCATAATGTATATGGGTGTCCCATGGGCCTCTTAGGTTTTATTCAATTTTCCTTAATATTTTTTTCTTCCTGTTCCGCAGATCTGATATTTCAGTTTTACTGTCTTCAAGTTCTCTTATTCCCTCTTCCACTTGTAGAACATTCCCCTTGAGTCTTTCTAGTGAATTTTTCAAATTATTGTGTTTTCAGCCCCAGAATTGCTTTGGTTTCTTTTTAGTTTTTCTCTTTTCATTGATACTTAGATTCATAATGCATTGTCTTCTTTACTTTATATGTGTCTTCCTTTAGTTTTTGAAATGCCTGTGAGATAGTTGCTTTCAAATCTTTGTCTCATAGTTCTGTTATCTGGTCTTTCTTCAGAATTGTTTCTATTTATTAATTTTTCCCTTTGAATGTGCCTTACTTTCCTGCTTTTTTATATGGCTTATGCTTTTTTTGTTAAGAACTGGACATTTGTATTTAATAATAAAGTAAATCTGTAAATCAGATTTTCCTGATTCCATGGGGTTTGTCTTTTTGTTTGTTCATTTGTTTGTTTTGTTTCTGAATATTATGAATTGTCTGTGTTGGAGATCACCTTGAGGTTAAAACTTAAGATCTTTTCAGGTCGTTTCTGACCCTGTGCCTTTCCCTGGAAATGTGCAGTAACTTTCTAACTCCCCTTATACATACAGTTGGTTCTGTATGCTTTAGTCTTTAAATGCCTGGTTCTTAAAAGGAAAAAAAAGGAAAAATCAAAAGTGGGTGAGAACACACTGATCCTTTAAATCTCCTGGAAGCTGTTTAGTTGAAGAGGAAGGAAATGCAGTAATAAGGATGGGTGGGGATGCAGTAATGACTGCCCACTCCTGTGTTTGCACCTTCATTATAAGAAGTAGTAACCAGTGGATCAGAATACAAATCCTTAGTATTTGAGGGCAGCATCCTTTTGTCCACTCTGCTTCCCCCAAGTTGCATGCAAGCTGTCCCTTGAAGCTGTTTACAGCTGTCTGCCACAGGGCTTGGGAGTGATAATTCATTATCACTGCTGAGCTAAGAGCTGAGATTGACAAAAATTAAATTCAGTTTACTGAGCAAGCTTTACCCCTGTAAGTTGAAACTTTCAATAGACCCCAGAGTTCCCAAATGGAACCAGATGGATTCTACTAGTGCAGTGCTGTTGAGATGAGGAATTTCTGATGTTTTCTGCTCCACCATCTATATTGAATCATCATTCAGAATGGTTATATTATCAAGAAAAATAAAACAAGTATTAGAGAGGATGTTGGGAACCCTCACAGATTGCTAGTGGGAATGTAAAATGATGCACCTCCTATGAAAAGCCACACACCCCAAAGAAATGAAAACAGATACTCAGAAAAATACTTGTACACAAATGTTTTTAAAAGCCTTATTTACAGTAGGCATAAGTGGAAACAACACAACTGTCCAAAAAGATGAATGGATAAACAAATTGTGGTATATCTATCTCATGGAATATTATTTAGCCATAGAAAGAAATGAAGTCCTGATACATGCTACAGTGTGAATGAAAGTCAAAAAAATTATGCTAAGTAAAAGAAGTCTGGCACAAAAGTCACTGAAAATAATTCCCATATTTGTGGAAAACTCAGAATATGCAAATTCATAAAGACAGAAAGCAGATTAGTGATTGCCAGAAGCTGAGGGGACAGAATAAAGAGAAATGACTATATCAGATTATAGATTGGGATAATAAATATTTTGAGACAAGGTGGTACTTTCACAATGCTATAACTATACTAAATGCCACTGATTTGTTCATTTTAAACATAGTTAATTTTATGTTATATAAATTTTACCTCAATTTTTAAAAGTGGGGGATTCTGATCAGATGGATATCCTAATTACCCTGACTTGGTCATGTTACATTGTATGCATGTATCAAAATGCCACAAATATATATATAATTATTATGTATCAATAAAAATAAAAACAAAGCAAAACAAAAAAGTGGTTTCAAAGATAACAGAGTATAATAAAAAAAGAAATTCTCATCAATAGCTAAATATGTTATTGTGTTCTTAATTTTAAGAATGCATACTTTGTAGGGTATCATAAAGATAGTATTTTGTGTTAAATTATGGCTAACAATATATCTCAAAATACTTTCAACTAAAAGGGTTTAAGTGAAAGACATTCAAAGCAGAGTTTTCAAGCTATAAGGGAACCTCCTTTTCCTTTAATTCTGGTTTTAGGCTGACTAGAAACATAATCTTAAAGTTTAAGGTGAGGATTCTTGGCTAAATCCTTAAGCTACTTAGTGGTCAAGGAAAATGTCCTCATTTGAGAAATAAATAAACTCTGTTAACTGATCATTTTACCATAGCTTGAATATATCAGAGTTCTCATAGATCATCAAACCTCAGCCTGACTTGTGAAGACCACCTGGCTCCCCCACAAAGGTTAAACAAGCTTTCCCCAAGCTGCTGATACCAGAAAGGATAGTAAATGGGAGTTCCAAGCTATGTTTGCTGACATCAGTCCTAGAAGCATCACTCTCCCTACCTCTTCATGTTAACTTGGTTCACAATGCTTCCAAGAGTAGGAGAGAGTACCTCATCAGAAGAAGGGGTCTCTGGAATGCATGATACTGAGTATTATAAAACAACAGCTGGGCCGAATCTTGTGGATATGCTCACATGTTCAGAGGAGCAAAGACAAACAGTCACAGTCCTTGATCATCACATTTGTCACATCTCTGATGCAGCATGTATCACTTCCAGCCCACGCATGGTAAATGGTTGAAATTACTCCTATTATGTTCTCAATATAGTGTAAAGCTGGAAACATTGTCCATTTTTTTCTCTGTCAGCAACTTTCTTGGCCAGCTAAAAGAAGTGAAGGTGCCCCAGCTCAATATTCAGCTGCTTGTTTCAGATTAGAACAGAAGGGTATATATCCTTTCATCATCCCCATTTGTATACCATAAACAGGGCTCCTGTGCACCCCCCCCCAAAGACACACAGTGACAGAGGGTTTCAATGAGAGAATCTTAGCATAGGGTGATCAGACGTCCTGCTTTTGGCGGGACAGTCCCAATTTTTAACAATTTATCCTGCATTCTGTGGCATTTTAAAAAAGGACCGAATTTTTTGAAAGAATGCATGACAAGCTAGGGAACACAGGAGAACAGGAAGGGAATATACAGTTTTTAGCTGCCATGGGGCTATTTTGCCAGGATATACATTTTATTTTATTTTTGTTAATTTTATAATGTTAAACTTTAATAATAACAAATAATTGTTGAGAACTGATTATCGAGAACTGCTTATCACAGTTTGCATTATTGTCAGGCCCCGCCTTCCCCCATGGTGTCCCACTTTACCAATGTTAAAATCTGGTCACCTTAGATAAGTGGCCAGATTCCAAGACATGGGTGGGACCTAAAATGGCTTGAACTGTGAGGGTGATTGGCTGGGGCAGAATGGTCAAGGCAAGAGAGCAACACAGGTCATTCTGGCCAGGGTTAACCAGGGAGGGGACCAGACTGAAGATAGATTTAAGCTTAACACCTGACTTGGGTGCATAAATGTGGGGACAAAGAAAAGTTGGGTCCCATCAGATGGATACAATGAAAAGAGACAGAAGGATAAAAGAATTTGGATCACACAAATGAAATGTTTCTAAAAAGATGGCTTACACACAGGACTTTAATTATGTTTTTTCAACTCTCTTCCCTGCCTTTTCTGTTTTCTTTCTCATTTCTTCCTTCTTTTTTCTTTTTTCCTTCCTTTATAGAATTTTATCTAAACTTCTTCAAGTTTAATCACAAAAAGTCTCAAATTTTTCTACCTCATGAATATCTACAATCTTTTCCAGAGTTTTTACAAATGGTTTTTATACTTTTATATAAATGTATACATTTTGGTAAAATTAAGTAATTTTTCTAAAAGATCTGCTGCCCAGACCAGCTAGTAATTTGCCACCATTTACAATTATTTTCATTTTAATGCATCACTTACTTTATGCTTTTGTATTTTAACATATCTTTTCACTATACATAGTTAATTTATAGTGAGACTTTGGGTAAGTTATTTAAACTCTCTTTGCTTTACTTTTCTAATTTGATTTTTTGTGGTTTCTTTTTTTGAGACAGTCTCACTTTTGTCACCCTTGATAGAATATAGTGGAGTCATAGCTCACATCAATCTCAAACTCTTGGGCTCAAGTGATTTTCTTGCCTCAGCCTCCCTAGTAGTTGGGACTACAGGTGCATGCCACAATGCCCAACTAGTTTTTCTATTTTTAGTAGAGATGTTCTCACTCTTGCTCAGGCTGATCTCTAACTCCTGAACTCAAGCAATCCCCCTGCCTCAGCCTCCCAGAGTGCTAGGATTACAGACGTGAGCCACTCCACCTACCTACCTTTCTAATTTGCAAAAAGGTTAAGGGTCTGAAAATATAATGATCATTACTTTCTAATGGACTGTTTTGGGGATTAAATACGTGAAAGATTTGTAAAGTATATTATGAATTGTCAATCAAAGTTACTACTATTAGCTATTATCATGGTGGGCAAGAATAATAGACTGTGAGACTATGGCCAGAGTGAGAATTTCAGCAATGAAGCTCACAACTAGGCTTAAGTTACCCACGAGATGAAAGCCAGGGTTCCTGGAGTCTGTCGTGCAATTTGCAGCACACTCACACACAGGAAGTTACTCTGGAGTGGAGAGTAGGGAGGGGGTGTTCATGCTCGCATGGTCAGGTAAAACACTTGGTTGACACCCCACTGTGTCTATATGGATGGGCCTTCTTTGTGAGCCATGAGGAATGCTGACCCAGCTCAGTGTCACTGTCAGAAGAATTGATGTTGAGTGGGAGGGCGTCAGTGCTTGAACTCTGTAAGAGCCCTATGGGGTCACATCTAATCTCATGTCCATGTTAGCAATGCCCAAACCAGGATTACATAACTCGCTCAAGGTCATGCAGACCATTAAGTGGTGAGGGTCGGAGTCCAGGCATTCAGAGATTAGCCTTCATGAACAACTTCTATTCCCCTGTCCCATCGCCACTCCTATGTTTGCCCTGGATTTTTAAGTTTTTACACTATTAAGAAGGAAGCAATATGCAGTCCTTGTTTTCTCGAACTTGAAAGAGGAGAGTTTAGTTAACAAAGGTTCATATTGGCTGAAAAGATATTTAAAGACACATCTAATCCTGAGTTTTCATAATTTTATGAGTGAAGAACTGGATGAATTTAAGGAAATTGATCAAAGTGAGGGTGATACACATTGTTGTATAATCAAATCGCTGTCTCCAATGGCTGGTCACTAGGAGCAGGAAAGACATCTAAGTTAAGGAAAACAGAACAAATAGACTCCCATGTTCCCTATGTTAAAATCTACTTATTTACTTAATATGAACTTATTAAGCACCTACTATGGTCTAGGCACTGTGCTATGTTATCATATAAGAACTTCCATCTTCACAATGCTTACAGACTCATGGAGAGGCGATGTAGGAAACTCCCTGAAGTACATGGATCACAGAGAGTTGTGTGGAAATATGAAAAAGTGCTGTGAGAACAGAGAGACTTCATGTTTGGTGAAGTCTGGTTAGTATCCAAATAACTGAGTCAAGAGTGGCGAGGAATATGAGAAAGAATAGCTGGATTTGGGGGGCAAACAAATGATAAACAGCAAAAATGGAAGAACCAGTCTCTGGCTGAAATGAATGAAGGGAAGGACAATTTTGAGGGAAAAGAAAGAGTGGATCTCAGAGAGCCCTTGCTACACTGGATTAGAGTTTGATGCTGGAATTTCCTCTTTCCTGGGTCTCTTAAGATACATCAAGTGTGTGGCTCGGCACCCATAGCTCAGTGAGTAGGGAGCCAGCCACATACACCAAAGGTGGCAGGTTCAAGCCCGGCCCTGGCCTGCTAAAAAACAATGACAGCTGCAACCAAAAAATAGTCAGGTGTTGTGGCAGGCACCTATAGTCCCAGCTACTCAGGAGGCTGAGGCAAGAGAATCGATTGAACCCAAGAGTTTGAGGTTGCTGTGAGCTGTGACAGCACAGCATCTTACCAAGAGTGACATAATGAGACTCTGTCTCAAAACAACAACAACAAAAACAAAGACACATCAGGTGGAGAATCATGGCACAAACTCTGTAGCCAAATGTAAGACTTAAGACCAAGGCACAGTTAGAGAGAAGAGTAATGGGGGAATAGACAGAAAAGGACAGAAGGTCACACATTTTCCCCTCCCATACATGGTGTTCTATTGACAACTTCTAACTCTATTTTGATTCCATAATGACAATAGCTGCTTCCCCTTTTCTGTCCTTTTTATAATTGCACTTCTCCATGTGGAGGTGTTGGGGAAGAGTATCCCAAAATGGGCAGTTTAGGGGGAGGCTGTTAGGAACCCAGCAGCTTCAGATAACTCAACAGTAAACAACTTATGTACATTTCATGCTCAAATAAAACAACGGCAATGTTGCCCAAGTCCACTTTTTTTTTCAATCATTAAATTTTTCTTTAATTTACTATTTCTTTGGCCTGTGGGTTTATGTTTTATTGTTTGCTGCATTTACTGTTTGACAGGGTAGCTTGGGGATGAAGTTGCCTTCGTGAAAGGCCCGGAAGAGCTCGTCAGCAGATGGTAACACTCTGTTAATGACCTCAAGACTCAAGACTTTGTGTTTCATTTATCAACATTTCTAAACATGAGAATGTTGATAAACGATAATTTGGGGTTTCTTGCCCTGGCCTAGTTTCTGAGATGGCCCTTTAGAGTCAGTTCATGTGGGCTGTATACATACATGGAACTTGCCTGACAATGAGACAACTGTCCTAATTAACTGCTCCTTAAGAAGTAATTATCTCAGCCTGCAGAGTGGGCTACCTTTGCCCTCTTTCAAAAGACCTGGCAGATGGTGGGTTCTGGGAGGTTTGAGGCTAATGTTCTTTAGAGTTTCAAACAGCATGTTTATTGAAAGCAAAGAATTAGCTTTGGTGTGTTTATCCCTGTACTTACCAACTGGTGGCCTTCAGAGGTCCTTCAGAGAAGTGGTGACCCAAGGCAGAAGCAGCGTGGTGTTTAAAGGTATAGGTACACCTTCAGTTGCTTGATTTATAAACTTACTTGATGATTTGATGCTGCTGAGTCTCAATCACAGTTCCACCCTTTACCTCCAGAGGAAATGAATGTTTCCTTCAAGTAGAAGCTCCCTGGCCCCCTTCGTGGTGCTCCTATCACTTCCCAGGGCTCCCTGTCCAGCCTGTTTCTTCCTCTTTCCAGTGGTCCTTAATTGTTGGCAGCCATTATTTTGTGACCCTTAGAGAAAGGTGCTGTGCAGAATGCAAGGTCTAGTATTCTAGCTGGAATGATATTTCCCCCACCTTATTGTGTGTGCCATTCCAACAAAAGTTAAAAAAAAAAAAGCAAACATTTTTGCTGACAATCCTTCTAATCTGTTATCTGTTTAATACACCCTCATAGATTCGTACACAAACAGATAAAATAAGCTGGCAGGATTGCTTCTCAGGGAGGATTTTTGTTGATTTTATTAAATAAATAAAATGAAGTAGTTTTTGTAATCTCCTGGAATAAATCGATTTTCTCTTCCTGCCTACGTATGGAATAGGTGGGTCATTGTTTGAGAAGGCCAGTGTTTTTGTCCCTGAAAGCTCCTTTTTTGAATTGACATCTAAGAAAGAAAATGTAATAGGCGCTTCAAAGCTAGTATAATGAGGGTGACCTAGTTGGGAAAAGTGCTGAAGTATCTCCAGTGTAAAACCTTTTAAATTCTTACCAATGGTAAGACAAATCATTTGGAGTTCTGAGTACTTCCAATTAGCAAGCAAGAGACTCTGATTAAAAAATAGGGCCCACTGCACGGCAGAACGTGCTCTGGCTCTCTGTTTTGATAAGTGGTTTTAAGTATTTATTATAATAATCCAGAGCCTTCGGACTAATGGGCTGTAGTCTGTCTTTTAACTGCGATAAAGTCTTGAGAAAATGAAACCTCATCGTAAGCATTCGCAGTTAAATCTCGGTCGGGAAGTGAAATGAGGCCACTTTTTTGATCACAATGATCATGTTTTCTGATTAATGAAGTGAAAAATGGATCATTTTACTATATGGAAATTACAATACCCCATACGTAAGGCTACAAACAAAAGACATTAATGGCTATTAATGGCCTCGATGTCTATCCTGAAGCATCACGTGTAATTGCTTTCTTCAGCTGCTTTATTCAATTATTTGGATTTTTCTTTCATTATAAAAGAATAGCTCCCCTAATTTTATGGCTAGGTCTCCTAACATCAGAAGTGGAGTTT
Organism: Galagoides demidoff; assembly: GCA_963574575.1. Classification (NCBI taxonomy): domain Eukaryota; kingdom Metazoa; phylum Chordata; class Mammalia; order Primates; family Galagidae; genus Galagoides; species Galagoides demidoff. The sequence goes on from CAUYQV010018264.1 coordinate 10,788, forward strand.
GATTTCCAGCGCTGTTTCTGCTGCCTTGTAATGTTGGAATTTCATCCTACTACTTTCTCTTCTTCTGTGTTTTCCTTCAGAGCTCACAGGTGGCTGAATGTTGATGCTGGTGGCACGACGTGCTTGTGTGCTCATGATTTTGTATCAATCATCACTACTTCTACAGTTTTGCATAACCTGTAACCCTGGCCTTGATTCAGGGTAGCTTGTGGATGAAGGTGCCTCGGTGAAAGGCCTGGAAGAGCTTGTCAGTAGATGGTAACACTCCGTTAATGACCTTCTTAATTTGTAGACCCAAGCTGAACAAACACGAAGGCAAATCTCTTGGCCTGGCTGTGTTCGCACAGACTGTGCAGGAGCAAACAAGACCACGGGGCAGTTAAACTAACTCTGCCTCTCAGAAGCTGATCTTTAGCTGTGGGAGGCCGTTGTGGATGTAGCAAGTTGCTAAATAACATAGCATTCTTTTTAGCTATCAGGATCCTTGCTGGAATTTTTTCAGTTTCCATAAATTAAATTACTATGGGGTCTACAAGCCCTTGAGGACGATTTCTTGTTTGTTTGCCTTTTTTTAGACAATCAAGAAAAATATATAGTTGAATGAATTAAAATGTGAATGAAATCAAAACATGATCACTGAGTCCAAGAGAAGATATTAATGCTCCAATGACTGAACCAGTAAGCAGTGTGTTGTGGAAACCACATCTTCTGGAGGTGGAAACTGAAATGCTGGAAGATGCAATACATTGTTAAGGTTACACCCAGATAAGTAATAGAGATGAGAATTCTTTTCGTTTTAGAGTATTATAGGAGTGTACACATTGGAGGACTGCTTTTTTGTTTGCTTATTTTTGTGTTTTTTTTTTTTTATTTTTAACAGACATTAGGGCAATACTCCTGGGAATAAGTGATGCTGTCTTTAGCAGCCTCCTGGGTTTTAGGTGTCCAATATCTTCCAAGCTCTTTAAAATATTTTTTTTGAAATATTAAGGGGGTATAAATATTTTTGTTGCATGGCTTGTTCAGGGCTACAAATGTTTCTATCACCCAAATAATGTTCCTTGTACCCAGTCGGTGGTTTGGGGCTTCCCTCTGCTTTACTTCCAATGACTTTTACCTCCCTCTGGGCACTTGTTTGCCCAATGGTTAGTTCCAATTTATTAGAGAGTGAGTGTGGTGCTTGTTTTATCATTTATTAGATACTTTGCTTAGGATAATGGCCTCCAGTTCCTTCCAAACTGCTGCAAAGGCATTAATTCATCCTTTTTTGTGGTTGAGTTGTACTCTATGGTATACATATACCACATTTTGTTAATCCATTCATGAATTAATGGACACTTGGGGTGAATCCACATCTTTGCAATTATGAATTGGGGTGCAATAAACACTTGTGTGAAGGTCTCTTTTTGATAAAATGGCTTCTTTTCTTTTGGGTAGATACTCAGTAGTAGGATTGCTGGATTGCATGGTAGGTCTATTTTTGGTTCTTTGAGAAATCTACATACTGTTTCCCATACAAGTTGTACTAAGTTGCAGTCCCAACAATAGTGTATAAGCATTCCTTTGTCTCTGCATCCATGCCAGCATCTATTGTTTTTGGAATTCTTAATAAAAGCCATTTTAAGAGGAATAAGGTGACATCTCATTGTGGTTTTAATTTGTAATTGCCTGATGATTACTAATGTTGAACATTTTTTCGTATGTTCATTAGCCATTTGTCATTGTTCTTTTGAAAAACGTCTGTTCATGTCTTTTGCCCACTTACGAATGAATTGTTTTCTTATTGCTGCTTTTTTTGAGTCCTAGTCAATTCCTATGCTCAGATCTGCTTGCATTGTAGGGAGGGGTGCTTGCCTTCCATTCACAGGGCATGGTTCAGAGGAGTCTCCAGTTAGTCCACAGCTTTCTCTCCCCTCTCCAGCTCTTTCCAATTTGGTGGTCCCTTTGGAAAAATGTTTCTGGCATGCCTACTATGGCCTTCCATACTCATTGTCAGTTTCTCATAGCCCTTCATCTTTGAAGAACCCACTCAAGATAATACAGTTCTCTGTGAACTCCAGACTTCCAGAGTGAAACCCACGGACACATTCACAGAGATGTTAGTGGCATCGTACCAAATACAGTGGGCTTTCTCCTGCCCTCTTCTCTACTGGCTTCCCCTGGTTCTGAAGAGAGTTCTGGAGAAATTTGACCTAAGGGACAATCTTTGTTTATGGTTATTATTTCTTCTCCAGATCCCTTTTATACTCCTCCCTAGTGAACTTGACCATGCACAAGCACACATCATCTCTCTATAATCTGATTTTATCCCTGTAATTTGTCCTGCCTGCAGCTTACTCCTTTTCCATTTGCCCTCCTGAGCTGAGGACTTCCTAATCTGAAAATCTAACCAACTGACATTCTAAAACAGCAGAGGCCAATGCCTCAAGCAAGACTTCAAGAATGCTTTTTTGAGCCAAATCCATGACATTTTCATCTGTTGGTTCTTTAGTGGGGATTGGGTGGCAGCTGATCAAAGCTGTAGGTTCTACATAAAGTATGCATAAGTTATACTTTATGCTTTGAATTGATGCATTTGCAGAGGAAAGTGTTGCCTGTGCAATAGACTTTCAAACTTACCTTTAGTAGGTCTTGTAATTTACCTTTTTCTATCATGTGTAAGGTTTTTCACTGTTTGACAGTTTCTTCCCTCTTCTGACTTAGGTCTCATTTGTCTGCCTTTAGAACTTGGCTAATCAAAAATTACTATGTCATTCATGGCTAAGGAACAGAGCTGATGAAGTCCTGACCTTGGCCTCATTAGAACAGAGCTCTAATCAGTTGAGACCATCAGCCACAGGATATATTACTAGAGAAATATTAATGAAACTCTGAGCAGGAGAAAAAACCCTGTGAATTATTATTTTCCTTCTAATCTACATAAATAAGAGATGCATGCTTTTATCAGTTTACCATGAAAATAGTCACCAGGGATAGAAATGTTATGTAGAGGTTACTGGCTTTGCTCTCTATTTCCTAAAAAACCATAGCACCACCTTGTGTCCTGGAGACATATTGCAACATACTGTCATCAAGAGCAAAGAATTCTGTTTATTTGGCTACAGAGAAGAGTTTGGCTTTGCTCAGAATGAGGCCACTTTAAGACCTAAGCTCTGAGACAAGGTAATTTGAAACAAGGAGGCAGTGAGAAGGAATAAAAAGGACAAGGAGGCAAACAAAAAGAAAGAACATATGAGGAGGAAACAAAAGAAAAATTGAGGCAACAGGAAAAACCAAAACAGAGGAATTCCTTAAGGGACTGTGAGGCACTTACTGCAGAAGACTCCACCTATAAAGAATTAATGGACTTGACAAAAAGGTAATTTAAAATAGGGATGAGAAAGACAAAAAAAGGAATGGATGAGAAAATGGAAAGACAGAACCAAAAGTCGGATAAGAGATATGTAGACTAAAGAAAAGATATGGTGGGGCTTAAGGAAATAAAGGACACAATCAGGGCATGTAAAGATGCAGCAGATAGTGCCAAAAATGGGTTGGACTATGGAGAAGAAAGAACCTCAGAGCTAGGGAATAAGGTTTTCAAGCTAATCCAGGTAGTTAAAGAGGCAGAAAAGAAGATAGAAAGCAGAACATGTGCTTAGAGAACTATGAGACTTCATGAAGCACTGAAACATATGAGTAATAGGAATTCCTGAAGGGGAAGAAGATTGTCCTAAAGGAATGGGAGCCCTACTGGAGACTATCATAAAATAAAACTTCCCAAGTTTTACTAAAGAACCTGATACACTCTATTTAGGTATATATTGAACCCTGAGTCATCTCAACTCAGAGACTCAACAAGACACATTGTAATAAATCTCCCCAAAGTCAGGATGAAAGAGAAAATTCTAAAAGCAGCTAGGAGTAAGCACCAACTGACCTACAGAGGCAGAGCCATTAGGTTGACTACAGACTTTTCGAATGAAACCTTCCAAGCTAGAAGAGCATGTCATCCACCTTCAAAATTCTCAAACAAAACAATTTTCAGCCCAGAATTCTGTATCCTGTTAAACTAAGCTTCAAAATTGATGGAGAAATAAAATCTTTTGAGGATATACATGCACTGAGGAAATTTGTCACAAGAAGATCAGCTTTATAGGAAATACCTATTCTCAACTCTGACCATCACAATGGACCACCAGCAAAGTAAACACCCACAAGCTAAAGGTCAAAATTTAGCTTCCACATGGTACAAAGGATAACATTGCACAACTAACTTTCACAAAATAAGACGAACAGAACTCCACTATACTTATGAATTCTTTCAGTAAATGTCAATGGACTGAATTCATCACTGAAGAGGCACAGGGTGGCTGATTGGATAAAAAAGCACAAGTCATCCATATGTTGTGTCCAGGAGACATATCTAGCCCTGCAGAACAAATCAGGGTTAAGGGAAGGAAAACAGTTTTTCAAGCAAATGGAAATCAGAAGAAAGGAGGGGTTGCAATTTATTTTCAGATACAGACAGATTTAAAGCAACTAAAGTTAAGAAAGACAAAGAGGGGCACTTTAAACTGGTCACAGGAACAATACAACAACAAGATATTTCAATTTTAGTATCTACGCACCCAACTTAAATGCTCCCAGATTTATGAAACAGAACTTAACAGATCTGAGCAATATGATATCCCATAACACTTAGTTATGGGATACTTGGGGACTTTAACACCCCTCTAACAGAACTGAACAGATCCTCTAAACAGAAACTAAACAAAGATACAAAGGATTTAAATGTGACCCTAGAACAAATGAGATTAATAGACATATATAAACATACCATCCCAAAGCTAAAGAATATACATTTTTCTTGTCAGCCCATAGTACATACTCCAAAATTGACCACATCTTAGGATACAAATAAAACCACTGAATAATTAAAAGAATAAAAATTATATCTTGTATCTTCTCAGACCATAAGGCGATAAAGGTGGAACTCAATCCAATAAATATGTTAATCCCCACACAATGACCTGGAAATCAAACAACTTTATGTTGAATGGTAGTTGGGTTCAGGAAGAGATAAAAGGGGAAATTATTAAATTCCTCAAACATAATAACAATGAAGAAACAAGTTACCAAAACCTGTGGGATACAGGAAAAGCAATCTTAAGAGGGAAATTTATAGCATTAGATAAACCATCTTTAGGAATTGGAAAAAGAACAATCTAATCCCAAACCCAGCAGAAGAAAAGAAACAACCAAAATTAAATCAGAGATTAATAAAATGGAAACAAAAGAATCATTCAGAAAATTAACAAAACAAAAAGTTGGTTTTTTGAAAAAATAAATAAATAAATAAACCATTGGCCAGATTAACTTGAAACAGAAAGGTAAAATCTCTAATAACCTCAATTGGAAACTATAAAAGTGAAATAAAACAGATGCTACAGAGATACAAGGGACTTCTGAGTACTACAGGAAACTCTAAACCCAGAAATTTGACAATGTAGAGGAAATGGATCAATACCTAGAATCACACCCTTCCTAGACTTAATCAAAAAGAAATAGATCTCTTCAACAGACAGATTTCAACAGTCTAGCCACCTGGTCCAGATGGCTTCACACCAGAATTCTATCAAACCTTCAAAGAAGAGCTTATAAGCATACTGCAGAAATTATTCCAAAAAATTGAGAAGGAAGGAATCTTCCGCAGCATCTTCTACAAAGCAAATCTCACCCTGATACCAAAACCAACAAAAGATCCAATTAATAAGGAGAATGTCAGACAAATTTCACTAATGAATATAGATGAAAAAGTTCTCAGTAAAATACTAGACAATAGATTATGGTTACACATTAAAAATTTTTTTCATCATGATCAAGTAGGTTTCATTCCAGGTTTAACTTACGCAAGTCCATATGTGTAATTCACTGTATCAACAGAAGCAAAAACAAATACCATATGATCCTCTCAATAGATGCAGAAAAAGTATTTGATAAAATTCAGCATCCTTTTCTAATTATAACACTTAAGAACACTTAGAGGCATAGGTAGCACATGTTTTAATCTGATCAAAGCCATCTACAACAAATCCACAGCTAATATTACATGGAATAGAGTAAAATTGAAAGCTTTTCCATTTAGAACTGGAACTAGACAATCTCTATCACCACTACTATTTAACATAGTTCTGGAAGTTCTAACCAATACAATCAGGCAAGAGAAAGAAATAAAGGGCATCCAAATGGGCGTAGAGGAAGTCAAACTCTCCCTCTTTGCCAACAATAAGATCTTATCCTTAGAGAACTCCAAAGACTCAACCACAAGACTCCTGGAAGTGGTCAGAAAATAAAGCAATGTCTCAGGATATACAATCAACGTCCACAAATCAGTAGCCTTTGTATATGCCAATAGCAGCCAAGATGAGAAGTTAATCAAGGACCCAAATTCCTTCAAGAAAACGAAGCTTAAAAAAGATGAAATACCTAGGAATATACATAACAAAAGAGATGAAGGATCTCTACACAGACAATCATGAAATCCTAAGAAAAGAAATAGCAGAAGACATTAACAAATGGAAGAACATATCATGCCTGGGAAGAATAAACATTGCCAAAATGTCTATACTACCCAAAGCAATCTACAGATTCAATGTAATCACCATTAAAATACCATCATCATACTTTCAAGATTTGGAAAAAATAATTCTTTGCTTTGTATGGAACCAGAAGAAACTCCACATAACCAAGGCTACTTAGCAATAAAAACAAAGCTGGGGGTATCACCCTACCAGACTTTTGGCTAAACTACAAGGCTGTAGTGATCAAAATAGCATGGTATTGGCACAAAAACAGAGACATGAACATTTGTAACTGAATAGAAAACCATGAGATTAAACTACCCACTTACAGCCACCTGATCTTTGATAAAATAAACAGTAACATACACTGGGGAAAAGAATCTCTATTCAACACATGGTGTTGGGAAAACTAGATAACCACATGTAAAAGATTGAAATTAGTCTCGCACATCTCATCACTTACAAAAATTGATTCAAGATGGATAAAAATTTAAATCTAAGGTATGAAACAATAAAAATCCTGGAAGAAAGTGTGGGGGGAAACACTCGAAGATATTTGCCTGGGGAAAGATTTTATGAAGACTTCTGTTGCAACTGAAACAACAAAACAACAAAATGAACAAATGGGACTTAAGTAAGCTAAAAAGCTTCTGTACAGCTAAGGAAACAACAACCAAAGCAAATAGCCTTCAGAATAGGAAATACATTTGCATACTATGAATTGAAGAAAAGCTTGATAACTAGGATCTATCGAGAACTCATATTAATTAACAAAAAAGGCCCAACAATCCCTTTCATCACTGGACAAGAGACATGAATAAAACTTCTCTATAGATGGCAGATGAATGTCTAACAAACATGAAAAAATACTCATCCCTAATCATCAGAGAAATGCAAATCAAATCTACCTTGAACTATCACCTAACCCCAGTGAAAATGGCCCACATCACAGTCTCAAAGCTACAGATGGTGGTGTGGATGTGGAGAGAAAGGAACACTTTTATATGGCTGATGGGACTGCAAACTAATACAACCTTTTAGGAAGGAAGTATGGAGAATCCTCAAAGAACTCAAATCAGACCTCCCATTTGATCCTGCAATCCTATTATTAGGCATCTACCTAGAGGAAAAAAAAATCCCTTCATCATAAGGACATTTGCACTAGACTGTTTATCACAGCTCAATTTACAATTGCTAAAAAGGGGAAATAGTCTAAATGCCCCCCAACTCAGGAATGGATTCCATTGAATACTATTCAGCCACTAAAAAAGATGGAGACTTACATCTGTTGTGTTAACCTGCATGGAGGTGGAACACATTCTTCTTAGTAAAGCATCATAAGAATGGAGAAGCAAGAATCCAATATACTCAAGTGAAATATGAAGGCAGTAGAGGAGCTAATACAAGGTGGAGGGTGGGGAATGAGCAAGTGGGGAGAAAGGAGGAGGGAGGGTGATGGGGGGGTGGTCAAGGTGTATGGCACACCTCTCGGGGGCGGGACACCATTAAAGAGGTTAATTTCACAAATGCAATCAGTGTAACCTAATTCTTTGTACTCTCAATGAATCCCAAACAATAAAAAAAAAAAAAGAGAGAGAAAGAAAGAAAAATTCCTGGGGTGGAGGAGAAATAAATATCTGTGATATTTATTTAATAGTGGTTCTTTCAGGACCCATGCTTCTTGAGTTAATGGACCAGAATCTCCTTACCGTTACTATCCCCTCCCTTTCAAGGTTTATTTTTAAAGAGTAATCTACCATCTGCCTTGGAATCATGCAAAAGGATATATAAGAAAATTTCAAATCTCTTCCCTGCTCCTTTCAGGAGCCCCTTAGAAAGTTTAAAAAACTCCCTCTGGGTTAGTGATAATAGGCACAAATTTATGCATTGTAGTAGGAATATCTTTTCGTTTTTTTCCCATGGTAATATCAGCAATTTAGATCTTTCTTTTTTTAAAAGAATAAAAAATGTTTTTAACAGACCTTTAAATACATTTAAAGGTGGAGAGTTTTAACTCTATAATTATAGGGCCTTATTTCCCAAATAAAGGCACAAACAAACAGGAAAAAAAAAACTTAAATAGTTTTTCTTGTAACTGGCTTTATCCCCCTCCCACCAATAACACCTAGCTGGACCACTGTTTCATCCAGTGACCTCTCCTATGTTAGTTCTTTGATACAAGAAAATGTGTAGACAAGCTAATAGACAATTCACTTTTTGTTTACAAAACAATTCATTTGCCCAACAGGGAACTGTGTTGTAGCTGTGGTGATTAGCAGGCAGGATGGATAAAGCTTAGAACATTATTCAGTGCCTAAATGAAGGTCACATTCCCTGCTAGGTTTAGTGTGCATGCAAATCATGGCAATCACGTTGCTCCTTCACTCTTACACAAAAAATGCTTTGTTAAATATGATAATTAGTCAGCTGGGAAGGTAAAAGTTTCCTGCACATAAATGTAATATTAAAATATTTTAAGTACATATTGTTATGGGAAGGGAGTCCACTGTGTTCAATCAAGTATTTAACTAGAGACAAAATACAAATGATTATGAAAACTGATAAAAATGGAAATCAGGTTGAAACTCTTGATTATTAATATTAATAATGAAGGACCCACTTGTTGAACTATCTAATTTACTTGAAGAGTTTTGGGGCTTTCTATAGCAAAATAAAAAAGTTAAAAAAAAGAAATTAGATTTATGGCAATGTCGTTATTTTTGTAAAAGAATGCTTTACAGCAGGGCACCGTAAAGGGGAGAAGAAATGGGAGAAGTGGTTGGAATTTTAACAATCAGCGTAGTTGCTTTATTTAATCACAGTAATGAATCTCTCTGTTTGTCAACATATGGCTAGTCATCCTCAAGTTATCTTAATGATATCAGGCAGAATGTGCAGTTGTTGCAGGCTTGAAAAGTAACAACAGTTGAACAATCAGACTGATTTAATCCTGAATGTCATTAGTGACAGAAGGAACAGTTTTGTGACAGAAAACTGAGTGGTTTTTATAAGATGCAAAAGCCTGCAATAATGCTTTGTGTTTATATTATCGCTCTGATCAGTTACATTTTAAAAGTTTAATGAAGTGAGTTGTATTTAACTTAATCCTCAGGAGTATGTTCCTGTTAATGCTAGTAAAAAGTGTGGAAACTTCTGGAAACAGTTACCTGCACTTTATGCACTGACAAAAGTGAAGTGAATTCCTGCAAAATATCTCATACCTCTTCAGGCAAATGAACACACAGATACCTAAGTTATCACCAAGGAAAGGCCAGTGAGCCAAAATCACATCCCAAATGTTGTACACGTAGCGTTTCTGAATCTTTAGGAGATAGGTTTTAGATATCTGTCATGAGCTTAAGGTTGTTAGCAAGTTGCAGACAGAGACATGCTGTTTCCCCTTCTCCTATTTGCAGAGGCTAGGGAAGTACCTCTCTTACGGTAGACATGTTAAAGGAATGCATGAATGATTGCATGGGTGCGTGCATGAGTGAGCCATTTCTGGAAGATTCTATGGTTGAGCACACACATCTTTGCAGGAAATTTCTCTACAGTGGAGCTAATAATAGCAGCTCTTTCACAGGGCTTTGTGAAGAATGTATATCAAGTGGAATTATACATGGTAAAAAATGACGTAATGTTGGTTATTATTACATTATTTGAGTGCAACTGGAAGTCTAAAGGGGCTTAGCAAGGAAGATGCACAGTTATCACTCCGTCAAGGAGATAGTGTCTGCCAAATTACCTTGGAGGGTTCCTTCCTCTATAAAAATAGATACATTAGTAATATATTTTATGCTTGTGTTGGTATAAGGGAAAACAGAATTTTAGGCTGGATTTCTTATATTTTTGTTGTCATATTAATATTTCTTTTTGACTTGAAAGAGATAAAACTAAATTTTTTTTTAAAGTTTTGTCTACTGTACGTAATAAATAACTGGGCCTTGGGGTTTGGGCTGGGGCTGAGAGTGAAGTTGCTAGAAAGAGAGAGGTGGACTGGGAAGATGGTCCTTATTGTACGTAGTTGCTCAGAATTTAGGCTCTGGGCTCAATCCCAGGCTCTGCCGCTTACTCATTGTGTGACTTTGGATAATCTACTTAATCTCCCTAATTGTTAATTTTCTCATCTATGAAATAGGGTAAAATAATAATATGTACTCGTGGGGCTATTTTTAAGGATTAAAATGAGACCGTTTATATTAAGCACTGAGCATGGCTGCGGCTACACGGTGAACACACAGGAACTGTGTGAACTATGTTACTTTTGACTTCCTGCCGTTCTGTGCTTTGGGCAGCAGTGTCTCCTCCCCACTCTGCCCTCATTGCACTTTTTTTGGAGTAACTTCTGGCCTTTATTGGGTTGAGGGTCATGACCCAGGTTTTTATAACTTAGTAATTATTGTTACCATCATCTGGGAGTTTTTGAAGATTTAAAGAGACTGATGGTTGTATCCTAGCGCTGGAAGTGTTTACACATCTTTCGGGAGCCTTGCCTACCCTTCAAGCTTTATATATATTTATATTGTCCTTAGAATCCTGCCCCATTCAGGGACAAGGCTCCATCACCATTCTTTTCCTTCTTCCCACATCCAAACAGATGGAAGGGACCATCTTTTAGACATCTCTGCCATTGACACACTGTCTTTGTGGAAGAATGGCAGCCACAACCACAATCTGCAGCCACAATCCTATTCCATGCCACTGTTTCTTTCTCAGATGAATTACGGTTGGATTTCTGGTAAATGTTTTTACCTTTCTCCTCTGTAAAGGACACCGTGCAGAGGTAGAGTGATTTTTGTTTTTTTCCAGAACTCAATACTGATCACATCCTCTCCTGGTCATATTACCTCCTCTTCCCATGAGTCCTGGGATGGCTATCCTTCGTGTCAGGTGGCACTATGGGACAACCAGTAGTTCTGGCTCTACTAAATAGTCCTTCTTCATCACACGTTCTTTTTATCTTAATTTGATTTAGCCATCAAGTCATTGTCAGGTTTCCTGACCATGCTACATTGTCTTGTTAGACAGAAGTGTCCTCCCTACTAATCAACTAACTACTGGTCATCCTTCACATCCTAACTGGCGGGTGGCTTTCCTGATAGGACTTTATGACTCCTTTTCTTTTACTCCTGGTGGCACCCTGTGTCTTCCCAGTTGGTGGGCTCAGGCGCTAATCAGGTTTAAATTTTTTGTTTAATGTAGACTCTGTGAAGAAGGGACCATTTCTACAACCTGAACTTAGAACCAGGTAAGGCATGTAGCAACAGCTCAGTAAATTTGTGAAATGAAAGACTAAGTGGACAATATTATATAATGGGAAGGAGAAACATGGGGTGAGTTTTGGAAAAAACAGTGAAGCAGTCTTCATTTGCATAGAAGGCCACCTATGTCTTTGTGTATTTGTTCAGTTGAATGGATGCCAAAATAACAATTTCCATTTTAGGGTAAAAAAAAATCATTGCAAGGCAGTAAGGTCCAGTGGAGAGCATCCAGTTGTCCAGAACCTGAGTCCTCTTGCCACTAACTACCTATGATCTTAAGTCACAAAACTATTTTTGTGTGCCAGTGATGGAAATAAAATGATTGCCACTTTAATATCTGAAATAGAATTATAGTTATAATAATAATATTACTTTAAAATATAAAGACCCTATGTTAGCGAAAGGATCCTGGGGCTAGGCTATCTCAAATCACAAGGTCTCTTTGCATTCCCTGTTGTAAGGGAAAGTGACAGCTGCCAGTCCTGCTCTGAGACCAGGAAAGTGTGGATTGTGGACCACCTGTTCATTTGGGTGTGGGAGGATAACTTGTTGGAAATTCATATTTCTGTAACTCCCGGGAAGATTTTCTGAATTAGAATCCTTGGAAGTATGTCCAAATGAAATCTATCTATGTATCTATCAGTCAATCTATCTATCTATCACATATCAATCATGTATCTACCCATCATCTATCTTCTGTACAAGAGCTCCCAAAAGAAATAACTAGGCATTATAAAATTTGAGAATCATTGCTTGTTTTCTTTCCTGCTGTTCCCCTAACTTAGAAAGTCACATGTCTTTATCTTCTGGGTATCCTCAGGCTTCACCTTTTTCAAGACTCATCTTAGGTCACGGATGTCATCTTGAAGCTTTTCCAGATTACTCTAAAAGTTCTTGTTGAACTTCCTCTTGGTAATATTTTAAGGCACTTAAAATTCACTAAATTTCATACTTGTATGTTTAGAGAACTAATTGTTCCTGTGTTAGTCTTACTTCTTCAAATAGATTCTAAGTTCCCTGAAGTGCAGAAATCTGGCTTATCACATTTCCATATGCCCCAACTTCTGACACATGCCGAGTTTGGAGTCAGTGCACAAAAAAATCAGTGGACAAAAAAATCAGACCTTTCAGGAGATGAAGAGCCTGTAATACTCTTCTGCATTCTCCTCTCTGATGTTGCCCTTGTTTGCACCAGCATTTATTTCATTAGACATCCTCACTATGTTTAAAACTACTTAGAGCTTTTAAATCCAACAAAACACTAAAGAGCATATAAATTTAGCTCCTGGTGGAAGGTCTGCAAATGCAGATGTGCAGTATGCAGGAGCTTTCCAGGAGCTGGAGCAGAAGGCACCACATGTGGGGCCTTAGTTTTGGAGGCTGGTTATAAAAGTCATTTTCTGGTTGTATTTCTGTCAACTTCCTTTCAGGTGAACTGTGGTCCTTGCTGGCAGCCTGGCCCATGCACAACGGTCCCATCATGGTGCCTTTCTTCATCCTTCATGATTTATTATTTCTTGGCTTTGATTTGAAAAAAAAATAGTGAAAGAAGAGGAAATGGAAAATGGAATTTGTATAGCTTGAGGAACAGATAAAAAAGTACTTTCAAAAATCTATTCAGAAGGGATAATAAGAAGAAGACAAAAGTCTGTCCTTTCCCTGTTACAAAGATAGCAAAATCCACTGAGATATTTGGTTTAGGGCTGCTGTGTTTAGAACACCCAGGGACACCTGTACAATGTGCAGGTGTGTGTGTGTGTGTGTGTCTGTGTTGAAAGTGTTTTAGGGAAACAGGGACTGAAATGAGGAAGTCTGGGCATCAGGAGACTCCAACTGCCATCGCTATTTGTTATTTTGCTGTTGAGAAACCTGGTATCTGTATTAAGACAGTATTAAATTTTGATTATAAAACTTCTGTATACCTGGGGGTCAGGTCACAGAGTTTGCAGCCCAAGTATGTAGTTCCAATATAACTTACTTTAATTAAAAATAATAATGGTGGTGCTACCTTCAATTTCTAAGATCTTGATTGTATTTTTGTTTTTTGGATGTCATTTTTATTTTTTTATTTTATTTTTTTATTTCTTATAGCATAACTATGTATTAATGCAATCATGGGGTACACTGTGCTATTTTCATATACATTTTGAAATACTCTCATCAAACTGGTTAACATAACCTTCATGTCATTCTCTTAGTCATTAAGTTAAGACATTCATACTCTGCTTTTAGAAAGATTCACTTGTACCCTTCTAAGATAAACCATATAGGTGACCCCACCAATCACCCTCCTTCCCTCCATCCACCCCCCTTGCCTCCCCTCTCCCACCCCCTTCCCATATTCTAAAGCTATAATTAGGTTATGTCATTTTGATTTCAATCCCTCATAGTAATCCCATGAAGTAAGCAAGCAGGAACTACTATCTTGGGAAACCATAATCCATTCTATCTTTCAACATTTTTTCTAGGTGATACATTCTGCAGTGTATCATAAATTTCATCTCCTCTTTTCCTGCCTAGAAATATCAAGAATGTGTTTAGGGCTGGGTGTGGTGGCTCATGCTTGTAATTCTAGCACGCTGGGAGGTCAAGGCAGGAGGATCCCTTGGGGTCAGGAGTTTCAGACCAGCCTGAGCAAGAGTGAGACCCTGTCTCTACCAAAAAAAAGAACAATTAGCTGAAGATTGTGGGGTGTGCCAACAGTCCCAGCTACTCAGGAGACTGAAGCAGGAAGATCACTTGAACCCAGGAGTTTGAGGTTGCTATGAGCTATGACGCTACAGCACTCTAACCTGGGTGAAAGAATGGGACCCTGTCTCAAAAAAAAAGTGTGTAAAATCACACATTTTAAAAATAACACTGTTATATTTGAATCTTTGGTTAAGATAGAAATACATATTTTGTAAAAAATCAAGTGCAGCTGGAGGTCTCTCTTGCTAGTCTCTGGGAATATTTTGTGTTTTAGCATTGCTTGGTATTCATCCATGAAATTCAACAGGCCTTCTTGAGATCTGACCCAAGACTACTTTCTGTCCCTGTTCACATAAGGAGATGCTAAAGCTGCTTTTTCTAAAGAAGAAAAGAGCAATCTTGTGTAAGGCACTCAGTTACACTAATACTGTAACTGTGGACCGTATGTGGTCATCACCTTGGATGCAGGACATAAACCGTCTCTGAGGATGGACTGTGTCTGTGGTGCTGCTAATCAGGGATCTGGGCACTTGTGCTGTGATATCAGGGAGAAGCAGAAGCCACAGGTGGGACTCTTATCAGTGGCTGCTGAGTCCTTATCATTGAGCTCGAAGGTCTACTGGTTCTTCACATGCTCCCTCTGACTCCTCTGTTTTCTCCCCTTACCCTTCTCTTGGGCTGTACAGATGCATTTCTAGTCTCCTTTTATCCTCTGAACTCTTTCCTTTCCCCTGAGTTTTGCAATCACCTCATTTTATTATATTCTTTTATTGTAGCTGTAACTCTTTCCCCATCATTGAGGAAGATATAAGAGCTGCAGAGAGTAGCAGGTTAAATTTCAGGGCTGGAACTTCATGTGTGTTGGTCTAAAGTCAAAGCTGAGGCTTCTTATCAAAACGCCAAGATTATTTCTCTTTTAAGAAGACTTTCTCTTCTGTGGAGAGAAAGCATGATAGATAGGGGAGGGACCTGGTGAACGGAAAGGATATTGTTTGAGCTTCCAACCTGGAAATAATTCAGATATGTTTTTGCTCCAGAGAAGAGCCTGATGTCAATTAGCACGTTGAGTGAGACAGTCTAGCCAGACACAGTAACTCTTCCCTGGGACATTTAGATGTAAACTATTAGAACTCTGGTTCTTGCACTTCTCAACTTTTAGACAGCTTGTTTTGTTTGTTGATGGGCAGGGAAGAGTGAGATGAATTGCACAATGTCTACTAGAACAAAAGTCTATTAATTGTAAGTCTAATAATTGCACATTGTTTAACTAGTGTCTGGAATATTAGCAGGTAGAACCCTAAGAAATATAGTGTTTAAATTTAAGGAAATGATCAACAAATGGTCTTCAAGAAAAAGACACCATATGAACCATGGATTGTGTTTAACCAGGACTCAGACCATTTGTAGCTCGAAGAGTTAGGCCACATGTTTTCCTCCAGTTACTATTTGCCCAAGCTTTTATTTTTTTGGCTGAAGTAAGTGGGAGGATAGATTGGGGATTCAGTAGTGAATGAAGGCTGTATCAGTTTCCTAGGGCTGCCACATATTACCACAAACTTGATGGCTTAAAATATCAGAAATGTATTCTCTCATGGTTCTGGAAGTCAGAATTTCTAAATAGAGATTCTGCAGGGATCCAACCAGGGAGTGCAAATATGGCTGAATTGGAGGAAGGCAGCCTTCAGGGATAGCGCTGAGTACTCATGGGGAATTCAGAAAAGTTTGCCTTCAGTCTTTAGGAAGACTGGAGGATTCCTTCCTCCAGTTCAGCCATATTTGCACTCCCGCCACTCAATAGGGTGGTGGTGGGGAGAGGGAAGAATGCTCCTTGCCTCTTCCAGCTGCTGAGGGTGCCTGGTGTCTCTTGCTTGTGGCAGCCTCACTCCAATTTCTTTCTTTATCATTACAGGGACTTCTTGCTTCCTGTGTCTGAAAACCTCTGTCTCCTTTGTCCCATAAGGATCCTGGTCATTGGATTTCAGGTATGACCTAAATTCTGGATGATTTTACTCTAAGGTCCTCAATTTAATTATAACCCCAAAGACCCACAAATGGCCTATTTCTAGATAAGGTCACATTCATGGGTTCTAGAGGTTAGTAAGTAGTTGGAGATAACTTTTTAGGGGATATTTCATCTCATCGTAGGGGAAAAGACATTTGAAGAGAAAGGAGAGAATAAATAATATTATATAAGGGATGGATGGCATACGTGTCCAACCCTCTTTCTAGAGAGGAGCAGAGAAAGTTTTTCACCCTAGTACGGGAGTAGGTTAAGCAAGAAGCTTCAGAACTTTTCATGAATCTAAACACACAAGCAGAGAAACTTTGGGGCTCAAGTGGAAAATGTCATAGTCATCATCCTGGCACCATGGAGGTAGCCTGGGTTTACAGGGAAGCTAGCAAGGGAGCAGTGTAGTGCCCAGAGCTACAGTGGGGAAGCCCATTGCCCTTAAGAGCCACAGAGAAGTCCCTCCTCAAGGTGCCTTTTCAGGACAGGCAGTGGATAGGAGGCCAGGCTGCAGGAGAAGTCTGGGACCACATTTCCTCCTTACTGTCACGCCAGGTGCTCCTGGAATGCCTGAAATTACTGAGGCAACTTTGAGGGCTTCCATTGATGCTGCACACTGTGAACGCCTTGGAGGGCCTGCTTAAAAGGCATAAGAAAGATTCAAAGCACATCCCTGCACAATGAGTGAAGAAGCACCATCGAGTTGCTGGTAGTTGTGAGCTTGAAGCTTCATGTTGTCTTGTTAGGAAAATCAGGAGGAAACACCCTCAGAATCCTGTGCTGAGAGGTGGTCCAAACATAAATGTGGGGGTCTCTAGAAGAATTTGGAAGGGAGTAGAAGTTGAGGGATACGTGAGCTGCATGCAGATTATTTGAGGACTGTTTTGCTCATCTCTGGTGCTGGATATTGAGAAAAGTACAAGTACACATGGACTTTTTCTTTTGCTCATCAGCTTTTGTTAGTGTTTGTGTATTTATTTTGTGGGCCAAGACAATTCGTAATTCTTTCAATGTGTGGAAAAAAAAAAAAAGAAAAAATGTTGGATACCCTGGATTAAGGAAAGAAGAAAAAAATAGTAAAAGAAAAGTAGAAACAAATTTTAGAAATAGCAATATTCCATGATCTAAGAACAGCACAAATTCCTGCAAAGAAATATGCTAATGAATTTGCAAGGGACATAGGAAACACCAGGATTTGCCTTCCTTGGGCTGGTACCAACCAGGTAAAGGTGAACAGAAGTGGCAGTTTCTCACTAACTAGCAAGCTCTCTTGTGGGGGGCTCTTCTCAAGGGCTGCCATGAAGAGGCAAAGACTGAGGGCAAACTTTTCTGAATTGGGCCTTAATTCCCCATGAGTACTCAACACTGTCCCTGAAGGCTGCAGCCCTCCAGTTCAGCCATATTTGCACTCCTGGTTGGATTCCTTTTTTTCCGAGTGGGAAATAGAGAAAGCTGTAATTAATAGGCTTTTTTAGCTGAAAAATAATAATAATGATGACAATAGGAAACACCAGTACAGTGTTTCTTTTCTTTTTCTTTCCTTTTATTTTCTTTTACTCTGCTGTCACTTTTTAAAAGAAATAAACAAAAAGACGGCGAGCCCTAAGAGAGGGTGCCAGAAGGGATAGAGACGCATGGGACACACGATCGGCTTGGTCATTTGTCAACCACCCTCTGCTCATAACCTAGGCAAGGAAATCAGCACCCACTTCTAGGTCAGTGAGCCACACGGGTTTCCCGAAGATCCTGCTTTAGGGTGACAGTCTCTGCTTCTCATCCATGGCAGTTAGTTGAGTTGAGGAAATGCTTTTTAGGAGGTAGAAGATGAGACGTCACATCAAAAAAAAAAAAAAAAATCCCTGGGAATAAATTTAGCCCATTACCACGAGCCCTGCAGAGGGCAGCAGAGAGCAGGCAGCGCTGCCCCGTTGCATTTCTTGTCCCTCAGAACATGGGCAGCCTGGGCAACCTTCAAAAGAGAACAGAGTAGAGGGGTGCGTCCCGCCCATTGTTACTGCAGAACTTTGTACACAGGATGTCTCCTCCGTCCAATTGGGAGCTACCCAAGGGCGGGGCCTCATTCCTCAGCTGTGTTTATCCAGCCCCAAGCATAAAAGAAGTGCTCAATAGGTATTTGCAGAATGAAGGGATGGATGAGTTTGTAGCCCATCTGAACTTTCAGAATATTTCTCCATCATTTGTGATCAGAAAATCTTTCAACGAATCCAGGGTATGTCATGGTTAAGTTGGATAGAAGGAACAAAAAGGACCAACCTAGATATCTTGAGAAAGGGGTAAGGTAGACCTGAGTATAGAGCCTTTTCACAGGCAGGCAGGGTGATGGTATCATATTCTGGTTCTTGATAGGGTGTTGAGCAGACCAGACTTTGTGTAGTAAGCGAGGAGGAGATACAATAGCAATAAGTCAAGTATTGGGTCAAATTCTGCCCATTTCACATAGAAGGCACCTGGTATACACATCTCTTAAAGGGTCGCCAATCCAATCTTTCCTTATGGAGAGATGGAGAGTGGTGGAAGATGTCATGGCCAATGATGTGATCCTTATCATAGAGTTTAACATATGAGTAGAAGTCACAGGCAAAAATGATAAAAGATTCTTCTGCAGGAAGACTTGAAAGTGGATGTAGCAAAGGCTAGTTTGGGGAAGAGCAGGAAGAAGCTATTGACTATACTCCAAATTCGTGTTCTTCCAGCAGCCATAAACCTTCTATTGAGCACACTTCACACTTCTCATGTCACCCTAGGCAGGAAGGACAGTAACTTGTATGTTGAAGAGAGAAGAGGAGCACTTAAAATATTATGTGCACCCAGAATAACATATACTTGGTATCCCATCTTTTCTGCACTATTTTTAGTTTTTATTTTGTTATCAATGTTTCTCCTAAGACAACAAGTTCTTTGGTTCTTCATTGTACATGAAGACATGGCTCTTAGTTTTAAACTCTTCTTATTTTTCTGGAAAGATTCGGTTGACATAGAAATATTTTCTGTCACACTTATTTGCAATCCCCCCACCCCTCTGTCCCTATGTATCTGCGGCATTAGCTCCACTTTTCTTTTGAAGACTCAGCTTGAGATTATCTTTTCCCTTCTTGCTAAACACCAGTTCATTTTTCTCTGATCACTATTATTATTTGTTTAACTTAGAGTCATATTTTTAGATGCATTTTTGTGAGGAAGATGCTGGACTAGATAAAGACATGTAATACCACATTCAAAAATCACAGAGAAATAATTTTTTAGGTGATGGGTGAAAATGAGATGCACCTGACTTAATGTGCTCAAAGTGGAAAAATAATGGGTATGTTGTACCATGCATTTTTATTAAGCAAATGATGAAGGGGAAATTAGACATAATGTTCTTAATAGTCTTTATAACAATGCTGAAAAGGAAAGACTTGGGCATCTCCCAAGCTGTTGATATATCTTGCCTTTTGGCTTTCTTCATTAGTCACTTATAATGTCTATTTATATAGATCTTTTATTTTATTTTGCTTTGTACTTGGACAACTGGAACCACCAGAGATTCCATTCCTCAGAACACCAGCTGGGTTTCTTTTCTACTAAATGGGCAGAGTGTTTTCTGGAAGATAAAGCATCTTGCATGTAAATGTTCTTTCTTCTTTTGTGGAAACTGTCTAAATGTGAAAGTAACTTTTTTCAAGTAGCAATTTGTCATAGCAGGGGCAAAGGTTCACCATCACTTACGGAGGATTGGGAGTAGGAAAAGTGTGGGGTGTTATTTTCTGAAGAGACCAGAAGATGGTAAACCTTCCCAAAGATGATCTTTCTCACTTTTTCATTTTCAAAGGAAGAAGGCAATTTTGTTTAATGGGCAAAGAACCATAATGGTGTCACTCCTGACACTGGGAACGTCCCACACCGCCTCTATGAGCCTTTTCAACAATCATTTCTCACTTTCTTCTTCTCAGAGAAAAAAACTGAGCTGTGGAGAAACTGAGAGCTACTTTTCTCTATAATTGGTAGGGCTATCCTCTTCAGCAGCAAATCTGCACTGAAAATATTCTATGTGTGGTGCAGAATTATGCAACCAGTGATAACACCATGAACACACAGCTCAAAGGCAGAATAACCCTTCAACCATCCCAGCCAGAAACAACTGGCATCTTGTAGATTAAGAGAAGGGTGTCCAAGAGGAAGGGGTATAATTTTTAAAAATTTAGACAGAGAACTACATTTTTAGGGTGGAAGTCGCTAGTACTTTTTGTTCCTAAAGTTAATAACCTACCCTTGCTTAGAGCTGAATGTCTTCCTTGGGGGAACCTCTTAGGATGGGCCACCTAGTTTTGTAAATGGAAGGCAAATAGTCATGTCTGATTCTTGGAGAAAACCTTAACTTGTCCACTTGCTGCCCCCCAGATTCTTCTATTTGCTCACACAAACTGAATATTTTGTATCTGGTCTGTGTTATAATGGTGACTTTTAGTAGTCATCTCTCACTTCCCAAAACTACTTACTTACTGGGGATATGGATGATAAAACAGCCATACATTTTTCTTTTGAGGATCTCAAACAATTAAGTTGTACCTCTGAAAGTAAAGTATTTTTCATGGAAAGGTGAACATAGGGTCTCATATTGAGCTATGCCCTATAAGGGAGATCATACACTGGAGATGTCTGAGGCTGCCCTTTTGAACCATTTCCTGTTCTTCTGGAGAGCTAAGAGGGAGAACTATATTTAAGCTTGGAGAAAATTAGTGGGGAAGATTTGGTTCTGGGCTCAACACGTGTTGCTGCTAGAAGCTGGGGTGACCGCTCATCAGAGAAAAAAGATATTGACTCTGCACTGCACAGAGTCTGGGTGAAACTGGGCACATGTAGGGTGTGTGTGTGCATTTGTATATGTGTGTGTCTCTGGAGGAAAGAGCTATGGGTCAAATTAGTGGGAATGAATAGGGACTTGAGAAACTGACCACACTTCATGACAATATTAATCCAAAGGGCCTGTTAGATTAGGTTAGCCAGTGTCAGTGTTCCCTGGAAACATCTGAGGAGCGACCGTCCCAGTTTCACTGAATAGTAACTCCTGAGAGTCACTAGCGAGTCTGATTACATCAAGACTGACATGAGTATCTGTGATCACGCTACATGACTGTGCACGTGTACGACTAGGAGTTGAACAAATTGTGGATGATTCTGGCTACAGAAGGAAACTCCGAGGAGACTGAGTTCGACAGGCTCTCACATCTGTGACTCCGAATCCCTGGCAATCAGAGTGTCTTTGGAAAAATATTTGGGGTGCGATAGCAAGTTTTGTTTGTTTTTTATGCATTTATTTCACTTTTTACTTTCCACTGCTTATAATTTAATCAGATTACTGGCTCTGGGATTATTGCCTAAGGGGGAGAGAAGAAGAGGTAAGTGTTTCGAAAGTCTAATACCTTAGGGGAATTCAGAGGGTCTGAGGCAAAACCAAAATGCTATGAAAAACATTCTCAGCCTTTGCTGCATGACAGACTGCTCCAACATTTAGTCACTAATGCAAACACCATTGACTGTTGCCCTGTTTCTGCTCATCTGAGCTGCCTTGGCTGCTTGTGGCTAGACTAGCTTACGGATCTGCAATCGTCTGGCAGTGGATGGGCTCCGTCCCCATCTGCTGATTGGCTTGTTGTCATGGCTTGTTGTCAGCTGGGGTGACAGGGAGACTCGGCTGCATCTCCATCATCCAGCAGGCTAGCCCTTGCTTCTTCATGTGTTGGCACTAAGGTTCCAAGCGTGGGGACAGATGTGCGCAACACTGTCTCAGCCTGCATCAGAACTGGCATCACTTCTGCCACATTCTGTTGGCCACAGAAAGTTAGAAGGGCAGCTCGGATTCAAGGAGTAGAGAAACAGCTTCCACCATTATAAAGCAGCATTGTAAAGGAGCCAGGAGGCAGCACTGTAAATCTCCTACAGGAAGTGGAGGAGAATCACAGCCCGCCTTGGCAATTTGCTGCACATATCACAAAGACAAGAAGACAGAGACTGAGGACAGGGCAGAACCTTCCTGTGCAGCTGCTCCCATGTCAAAGCACTGGCCTTGCCTTTCCCATTCTGGGAAGAGTAAGAGTCCAGAGGTATGTGATTATGGTAGCGCTTAGATCAATGCTTTGGGGACGGAGTCCTAGGAAATCTGCAAAACCCCACACTGATATGTGGGGCCAGAGAGAGATAGGCATCCTGAGGAAGTAGAGGCTCCTAGAGATGGGATGGCTGGAGTGTGAGGCTAGGCTTGTGACCCACAGAGAGGTAACAAAAATCCCTAGTTCCCAACTAGCCATAGAGAGCAGTGGAGTGAGCCCTGCACCTGCAGAGGGGCAGGGAACCCACTCTGACAGCCTGAGTGATCAGGTCTGAATGGGGCCGTGTGGATGAGAAGGGAAGCCCCCTCGGATGGAATCTCTTGAATGGACTGACCGCTAAGGACAGAGAGACCTCCACTTCTGCCCACTTCTGTCACCTCAGTATTTGGTCACCAAGTAAGCCATTCTCCCTCCAAGTAAACATATCTACAGGTGTGGGAGATAAGGGAGGAAAGAGTCTGAGATTATGTTTTTGTCATCCCAAAGGAGTAAGAGCTCACACAAGAAAAATAAGGTGAAGTATAAAACAAAATTTTTTTTTATTGTGCATTTTTATTTCTTTTTTTTTTTTGAGATGGAGCCTCAAGCTATCCCCCTGGGTAGAGTGCCATGGCATCACAGCTCATAGCAACCTCCAACTCCTGGGCTCAAGCGAGTCTCCTGCCTCCGCCTCCCAAGTACCTGGGACCACAGGCACCGGCCACAACGCCTGGCCATTTTTTGGTTGCAGCCATCATTGTTGTTTGGCAGGTCCGGGCTCGGGATTCGAACCCACCACCTTAGCTGTACCGGGCTGGCGCCTTAGCCAATTGAGCCACAGGCGCCAAGCCTATTGTGCATTTTTCAATGGTTGAATATAGTAGCTGAGATTCAGCTCATTCTCTATAGTGGTAGTAAGAGAATGTACATGCAACTTCCTAAGGATTTTTAATGACTGATATTATTCCCATTGACATATTAAAAAAAGACCATATGCTGAAAATCCCTTATCAGGGGCTCGGGAGCAGTAGCAAGGGATAGTCTGACATGACCAGGTTCTGTGGCATGGGGCCAGCTTCCAGTAGCTTCCTGGCCCCGAGTCTGATATTCCTTCAATATTTTGTGACCAGACATCATCCCAGGGTAGAAATGATGAGGCAGCCAACACAGAGGGTGTTCTAGGCACTGTTGTCCCATACCCTTGGCTGAGGCCGACTGGGGGAGCACCATACAGAAGTGGCAGGGCTTGTGACCAGCTGTCTTAGG
Source organism: Galagoides demidoff (assembly GCA_963574575.1). Classification (NCBI taxonomy): domain Eukaryota; kingdom Metazoa; phylum Chordata; class Mammalia; order Primates; family Galagidae; genus Galagoides; species Galagoides demidoff. The sequence goes on from CAUYQV010018264.1 coordinate 34,666, forward strand.
AATGCCAGGTTGTGCTGTCAAGGTGAGCAATGCTCCTCAAGTTGAGGCCATTCCCCTGCTGGGGATGACGGGGTTTAGTTTTGATTTGCATTTCTCTGATGATTAAGGATGGTGAGCATTTTTTCATATATCTATAGGCTGCATGCCTATAGATCCTACAATTCCATTATTAGGTATATACACAGAAGATAAAAAATCACATTACAATAAAGATATTTGTATCAGAATGTTTACTGCAGCTCAATTCATAATTGCCAGATCATGGAAGATGCCCAAGTGTCCATCAATCCACGAATGGATCAATAAACTGTGGTATATGTATACCATGGAATACTATGTAGCCCTAAAGAAAAACTGGAGGCTTTACCTCCTTCATGTTTACATGGATGGAACTGGAAAATGTTCTTCTTAGCAAAGTATCACAGGAATGGAAGAAAAAGTATCCAATGTACACAGCCCTTTTATGAAACTAATTTATAGCTCTCAAATGAAAGATACAACTTAATGCTACCCCAAGAATATGGGGTGGGGGTGGGGAAGGGGAGGCAGAAGGGCAGCTGGGTGGTGGGAGGGTGACTGAAAAGGTTACCTATATATCTGTCTAACAAGGGTACAAGTGAACTTTTCTAGAACTAGAATATAACTATTTTGATACAATGACTAAGCAAATGACATGAAATCTATGTTAACCAGCTTGATGAAAGTATTTCAAATTGTATATAAAAACAGTACAATGTACCCCATGTTTGCATTAATGTATACAGCTATCAATTAATAAAAAAAATGGAACAGTTGGCAGATACTGGAAATGTAAAACAGACAGCTCTAATTATAGGGGAAAATCAGGAAAACATATGAAATTCTCTATTATCAATAACCCTCTTTCAAAGTAGGGCACAGCCTTTCATGTCTCTCACAAATCTGACCTCTGAAAGTTGTGATTTTGACTCTTTAATCTTAGTACATGTACTTAGGATATATTAGAAACCCTTACAAGTCAATAAGAAAACCACAAACACCATAGGTGTGGTCTCATCTATTACCGTCCTCCATCTTACAGGAGTACATGCGAAATTTACTAAGTGTAGAACATAAATGTCTTAACACAATAACTAAGAAAAGGTCGTGAAGGCTATGTTAACCAGTTTGATGAAAATATTTGAAATTGTACCCCATGATTGCATTAATGTACGCAGCTATGATTTAATAATTAAAAAAAAAGAAAGAAAGAAAACCACAAACAATTCAACAAAAAGGGGCAAAAGAGGGTGGGTGAGGTAGTGAGTGCTATAATCATAGCACTCAGGGAAGCTGATGTGGGTGGATTGCTTGAGTCCGGGAGTTCAAGACCAGCCTGAGCAAGAAGGAGACCCAGTCTCAAAAAAAAAAAAAAAAAAATAAAGAAACTAGCCAGGTGTTGGGAGGCTGAAGGAAGAGGATTGCTTAAGCCCAAGAGTTTGAGGTTGCTGTGAACTATGATACCACAGAACTCTACCCAAGGTGACAAAGTGAGACTCTGTCTCAAAAAAAGGGAGGGCTACGTGTGCAAAAGACTTAGTCAATTCACCAATATGAAATAGAAATAGTGGTAAAGACACAAAATGTCCAATACAATTAGAGATGAGGGAAATACAAAATAAAATCAAGCAGATACATACTAGAATAACTAAAATTAAAAATACTGGCAACACCAAGATTTATTGAGCAACTAGAACTCTCAGATATCGCTGGCAATATCCCAACACTAACTGTACTTCGAGAAGTTTCTTTATTTGGATTTACACCCTTATATTAACATTTAAAATTAGACCATATTTAGAAAAATATTCAATGTTCAATTGCCCCGATTTACAAAAGTTATTAATAAATAGGGCTCAATGAGTCTGGGGAGCACAAGAATTAAAAGCTATTTATTTATCTCCTTCTGATCTTACTAACATCTCTCTTTTTTTTTCTTTTTCTTTCTTTCTTTCTTTCTTTCTTTTCTTTTTTTTTTCTTTTTTTTTTTTTTTTTGAGACAGAGTCTCACTGTGTTGCCCTCAGTAGAGTACCATGGCATCACAGCTTACAGCAACCTCAAATTCTTGGGCGCAAGTGATTCTCTTGCCTCAGCCTCCCAAGTAGCTGGGACTATAGGCACCCACCACAATGCTGGGCTATTTTTTTCTTGCAGTTGTCATTGTTGGTTAGCTGGCCTGGGCTGGGTTCGAACCTGCCAACTTCAGTATATGTGGCTGGTGCCCTAACCACTGTGCTACGGGCACTGAGCCATTAACATCTCTTTCCACTTGTGTCTTTTAAAAACAGATTTGAGCTCATGCCACTTCCAGAATGTGTGACCAACAGAAATTCTCTGTATCTCACTGATCTTAGTTTATTCCTATGTAAAAAGATACTAATACCTATATGACTTATATCACTGGGTGATTTGGAAGGACCATAATGGATACTGAGTATGAGAGCTCAGGGGATTCCATAACATGTTATAGTAAATTGAAAAAATAGCCAGGTTTTTCCTTCCCTGTGTCCATGCTTCTTTTCAATTTGAATTTGTAGTTTCTCCCATTAAGATACATGTTTCTTCACCCCTAGAATGTAGGCTGATCTTGTGGCTTTGTCTGACCAACAGATCAGTTGTATCAGAAGTAATGTGACAGTTCTGACCTCAGCCTCCAGAGGGTTTCCTTTTGGGAACGATGAAAGAGGTCATGAAGCATGAAGGAGGCATCTCAGCCAAGGCTGTCATGGGCTTGCCAGTCCCAGTCAAGGGGGTAATGTTCACAGCCCCATGACCCAGCCCAGCGAAGCAAAGCTAAGTGTGGCCTACATTTCCAGTCAACTTTCAGACCAGTGACCCGAATAAATAGTTATTGTCTTATGTGAATATGTTTTGGTGTGGTTTTAAAAACGGCAATAGGG